>PVJN01005015.1:0-85265 GCA_004026805.1 Lasiurus borealis | reverse complement strand
ATTGTTCAGTCAACTGGTCATAAATATTGCTTAGGCTTTTATGTATATAGATTGTTCATTTATTAATCAATTTATATATCATTTTCATATACATTTTACTAATTTTCTTTCATCTCTGTTACTTCTATTATAGAGAAAGGGGGAATAGCGATATTAAAAGATTTCTTCAAATTAATTTCCTTTCAATGTGCAGAAATCTGTGCACCAGGCCATTAGTTGTATGATATTGGAAAAGTTAGTTTTCAAGATACTCAACATGATTTGGTGAGGCATAAATGTGGTTCACACATAAATCATTTAGCTCAGTGCCTGGCCCAGAGTTGACAAACACTATTTCCAATTGATTTCAGATTTGTGTGTTGCCTGGCCTTCCCTGAATTTATAATGGGAATAAAAGTGATACCACATTGAGAGATTTAGAGATTATTCAGATCTTCTTCCTGAGGGCCATTAAGAAGAGAGCAGACAGGAAGTTTACCTTTTATCCCCAATATTTCATTTCCAGCATGCATGCTGGCTTTCTGCTATATCTCCTGTGATAATAAATAAGTGCTGTTTTCAAAGTGAGCTTTCTTCTCTGCAATCTGAAAAGTAATATTTTTCTCTCTCCCGGCCTGAATACGTATTTCCAATTTGGAATGACCTTGGTGAGCATTTAAGCCACAAATATTGACTTTAAATGCCTCAGGAAAAAGAAGGGGGGTTCTCTGGGCCCAAGGGGGGTCGGTAATAAGTCCTTTGTTAGTTCAGGGGATAATCCTTATCTGATAGAAACCATCTCTCCAAAACAAGCAACCAATCTCTGGTATCACAGCTGACATTTCACAACATGGTCATTAGTCACATTCATGACTAGTGTGAATTGAACTTGAATTCTGCCACAGGAGTGTGTCCTAGTTACTGACTTTTTTTTTAAGCTTTGGAAGGAAGTCAGACTTAAATAGAAGCCTCTCAGACTTCTGTATAGGCATCATTCAGGTGGGGTTGCCACCTCCTTGCCAATTAATTTATGCTAGAATTCAGAGTTCCATGTCTCCTTTTTGTGTGTGTGTGCTGCCTTATTCTCCGAGTTCCATAAATAGAATCTCTGTAGAACATGTGCCAGCTGACTAGATTATACTCTAAAATATTTCACATATAAGAAATGCAGTCTCCTGAGAAGTGAGAAAAGAAATTCCAAGGACAAATGCAAATTTTTCTGATCTATATATGAAATTATGACTCAAAACATGCTAGAAAGCTTTTTAAACATGTGCATTAATTTGAGGCTATATTTTAGTTATTTTAGATCAAGACAGGTAATTTTATGAAATGATGAACATTTGATTTCTAGTGGCATTTAACATTTATACAGTAATTCTTTACAGAGTTCCATTTAAAAATGTGATATATTACAAATGAGAGCAGTACATACCTATTTTACAGTTATAAAATAGGTTTACTATTTGTTTAGGATGTTTAGTAAATCAATCTTTATAGAATCTTTATTACCTCAAACTCTAAGCCACTGAAACCATTCTTCCTGGCAATAATTGTAGATATTTTACTTGTTTTTGTATTAAACTCTTTGGGAACTTGGAATTAGAAATGAGATGACTCCTGAAAATATGAATCTAGTTAAATTACTACAGGCTCTTGTTAAGGTTTGGAAATAGAATGGACTGCAATTGGAATTACTCTCCAATGAGGAAGATGTGCAGGAACTTTACCTATTTAGTCTCATAGTTTATGAACTATGAATTAGGAGATACATTTTTGAATTAAAGATTTGTTGACTAGAATGTCATAAGATACCTAGTCTGACACTTGCATTTTACAGATTGAAAAGCACACATTGAACAGGTTAAATAATTTGTCTAAGGTCATACAGCCTCTTGAAAACAGACTCCATGCTTCCAGAAACCATTACATTTATAGAATTTTATTTTACTTAAATTTAAATTATTATTATTCTCATTACTTTCAGAAGGGTTTGGGTGGATATAGTTTGGAGGTTATTCCAGAGGGCACAAGAGGGAGAGAGTGAGTGGGATAGGGGAAGAGGTCTCTGCCATATGCAGTTGGGGCTCATTTTGGTCAAGACTTCTGAGAGGCAAACATTGGGTACCACAAGATTGTCAGTTTAAGGACCCAAGACAAAATCACTTGGGAGCAGTGGCTGCTGTCCCATTGGTTAGAATTGTCCTGGAGGCATTAACTCCTGCAGCACATGCAGACTGAGCTTGCTCAGGGGCCCAGCAGCTTTCTTAAAGTTGGAGAAGACCTGGGCCATAGTCTTTTTGAAATGTTGAACTGAAGAGTGATTGCTGATAGTTCCTTTTGCTACTTAACTTCTGAGACATCCTCTAACTCATTCATCCAACAATTTAGATATCCCTTTACACTTAGAGTTGAAAGGAACTCTTAGAAATAATCTAGGCAGTTCCATTTTAATTTTTAAAATTGTATTTTTATTGATTTTAGAGGGAAAGGGGTGGGAGAGAGAGAGAGAGAGAGAGAGAGAGAGAGAGAGAGAGAGAGAGAGAGAGAGAGAGAGAGACTGATGATGAGACAGAATCATTGCATTGATTGGCTGCCTCCTCCACACTGCCTCTCTGCCACTTCCACCCCATCCCCGGGAATCAAGCATGTGCCCTTGACCAGAATCAAACCTGCGACCCTTCAGTTCTCAGGCTGATGCTCTATTCACGGAGTCAAACCAGCTAGGGCTGACCTACTTTAATTTTCAAGTGAAGAAGTGATTTATTGAGAGGTTATGTTCCTTGCTCAGGTCCCAGAGCTGATAATGGCAGAGCTGTGACTAACCCTCAGGAGTCTTTTCATGCTGCCAGCCTAATGTAAATTATTAATTAATGTGAAAACCTGTAAATTGCAAGCTTCTGGTGGCTGGAGCTAGAGCTGCTTGATTTATATAACTCCTGCAATGGGCATAGTAATAAACAACTTAACTCCAGTTGGAGATCAGATGAAGCCTTCCAAGTGTTGCAAGGAAATAAGAGAAAACATCATTCTCTCATCTATTCTGCTTCTTAATTTATTTTTTATTTTTCACTTCTTTATTTAATCCTCTTCCACTCAACCTTCACCAACACCTTCAATCACTTGTATAATCCTAAGAAACCATATCTGTCCTTTTTTTATTAGCCTATGAGATCCAAACAGGTCTTTCTTCATTTTCTACAGTTAGCCGAAGTCACTTGGAATGTCCCAAAGTGACTATCAATATTTCAGCAATATTAGGAGAAATAGAGATTAGATAAGTAAACACAATTCCAAAACATAATAATAATCATTTGCAAAATATTGCTTTTTAAATTTATTCTTCCTCCTTTATACTGCCTGATTACTTAGCTTTGCAAATGGATCTTCTTATAGACTGACTACTGAAGCACTAAAATCTTTAGATAATTTGAGATAGATGGGGCAAGACAGCATATAATTAGCCAAATTCTATAATTCTAAATTTGTCTTTGGTTTTTCAATTGTATTTTTTTGGACTTCTCCATGTACACAAATTACAATAGTCTTTGAAAAAATGTAAGAAATATGGAAGTTTATTTGATTTATTTTGGAATAATTTATTCTACAGTAATTACTGATATTTATAATCTTTATAAAATCAACCTTGAATAGATTAGAAGTTAAATTTATTGGGTTGAGTAATGTCCCCCCCCAATATTCTTGTCTATATGGAACCCACGACTGTACCTTTATTTGGAAATAGGGTCTTCACAGATATAATCAAATTACGAAAAGGTCATACTGGGTTTGATTGGGTCCTAAATCTGTTATGACTGGTATCCTTAAAGAAATAGAAAACTTAGATACAGATACAAAGACTAATAGGGGAAAGACCATGGAAAGACGAGCAGAGGTTGGCCTAACCACAGTGAATAATGCTGCAATGTACGCAGTGGTGCACGCGCCTTTGCAAACTATGTTTTTCAAATTTTGGGGGTGATACCTAGAAGAGGCATTGATAGGTCATGTGATAACTCTAGTCTTAATTTTTTGAGGAGTCTCCATACTGTTTTCCAGAGTGGCTATATCAGTTTACATTCCCACAAGGATTAAATGAGAGTTTCTTTTTTCTCCACAATCTCAACATTTCTTATTACCTATATTAATAGCCATTATAACAGATGTGAAGTGATATCTCATTGTAGTTTTGATATGCATTTCTAGTGAAATTGGGCATCTTTTTGTTATTGGAGAAATCAGGGGGTCCACTTTCCCTGACAATGGAAGTGGGACTGGAGTGGCTCTTGTGATATCTTGAGAAATTTAATTTTCTAAAACATACATACAAAGGAGAGTGAACGGTCTTTATTGGTGTGGAATTACATTCCTTGGGTTGTAAAGTCCCATGCCCCTTAACCCTGTCCTGGGGTGCAGCAGAACCAAAAGTACAACCAGTGTCTAGAGCAGAGGTTCTCAACCTGTGGGTCACGACCCCTTTGGGGGTCGAACGACCCTTTCACAGGGGTCGCCCAAGACCATCGGAAAATGCAGATATTTACATCACAATGCATAACAGTAGCAAAATTTCATGGTTGGGGGTCACCAGCACATAAACTGTATGCAAAGGTCACGGCCTTAAGAAGGTTGAGAACCACTGGTCTAGAGTGTCCGTTCCATGGTGGAATTGGGTCCTGCAGAACATCAGGCTAGAGTCAGTTCATCAGTCTATTGTATGGGTCTCACATGGTTGTGGACTGCATGGGCAAATACAGGGGAATGTGCCCCTTGCAACAGGAGTCAGGCACCAAGCAGCAAGAGAGAGAGAGCCAAGAGGGTGAACTCTCTTTGTTCAGGAGTTTAACAGTGGCAAGTGTTTGCAGTGGCCACACCTATTCCTGCCACTGACTTGTTCCCAGGTGAAGACTGACAGGTAAGCATCTTCCCACGTCACCCAGACCTTACTGGGCATGCGTCTGTTGTCCAGTCCCTTCCCCAATGATCTGCAGGGAATAGACTGGAGAGTGTTAACTGCACCTTCTTGACAAATATAAATGGCATGCCTATATTATCTAGCCTTCCCTTTACTCTTTTCCTGTTATTTAATAACCAGGTTATTAAAATGGTATCATTTTCACATATCAAATGACCATTGGTATGTCTTCTTGGGAGAAGTGTCTGTTCAGGTCCTCTGCACATTTTTTTACATTGAATTTTTTGTTTGGTATTGAGTTCTATGAGTTCTTTACTTATTGTCAGAGGTGTTTGCAAAAATCGTCTCCCATTGGGTTGGTTGCCTTTTTGTTTTGTTGATTGTTTCTTGTGCTGTGCAGAAGGATTTTACTTTAATATACTAATAGTCCCACTCATTTATTTTTGCCTTTATTTCCCTTGCCTTTGGGGTCAAATTTGTAAAATGTTTTTATAACCAAGGTCCATAAGTTTAGTACCTATATTTTCTCCTATGTAATTTTTTTTGGTTTGTTTCAGATCTTATATTTAGGTCTTTGATCCATCCTATGGTAATCTTTGTAGTTCATTTTCATTCTTTTGCATGTGGCTTTTCCATTTTCTCAGCACCATTTATTAAAGAGGCTTTCTTTTCTCCATTGTATGTTTTTGGGCCCTTTGTTGAAGATTATTTTCCCATATACATGTAGGTTTATTTCTGGGCTCTCAAGTCTATTCCATTGGTCTCTGTGTCTGCTTTTCTGCCAATACCATGCTGTTTTGATTATAGTTGCTTTGTAGTCAATGAATGTGATACCTCTGGCTTCTTTTTTATTCAGGATTGCTTTGACTATTATGGGTCTTTTGTGGTTACATACAAATCTGATAATTTTTTGTTCTATTTCTTTAAAAAATGTCATTGGGATTTTAATGGAGATTATGTTAAATCCTATTTTGCTTTAGGTAATACAGACATTTTAATTATGTTGATTTGACTCACTAAGGAAAAAAGAGAAAATATTCAAATAAAATCAGAAATGAAATAGAAGTTACTATAAACATCACAGAAATTCAAAAAATCACGCTAGAGTATTATGAAAGATTATGTGCCACCAAATGCAATACCTAGAAGAAATGGATAAGTTCCTGGAAATATCTAACCTTCCTAGCCTGAATCATGAAGGACTGGAAAATCTAATATCAGCAGTGAGAAAATTGAAACAACCATCATAAACCTCCCAAAAAACAAAAGTGCAGGACCAGATGGCTTCACCAGTGAATTCTACCAAATATTCAAAGGATATTTGATTCCTATTCTTCTCAAACTCTTTCAAAAAAATTGAAGAAGAGGCAATACTTCTTACATTTTATGAGGTCAGCATAACCCTGATACTAAAACCTGGCAAGGATAACACTGAAAAATGCTCTGACCTGGTTGGCTAAGTGAATAGAGTGGTGGCCTGCGGACTGAAGGGTTCCAGGTTTGATTCTGGTCAAGGGCATGTGCCTTGGTTGTGGGCACATCCCCAGTAGGGGGCGTGCAGGAAGCAGCTGATTGATATTCCTCTCTCATTGATGTTTCTAACTCTCTATATCTCTCCCTTCCTCTCTGTAAAAAATCAATAAAATATATTTTTTAAAAAAGGATAACACTAAAAAAGAAAAATGCAGACCAGTGCCTCTGATGAGTACAGATGCAAAAACCCTAAAAATACTAACAAATAAAATACAACAATATATTAAAAAATTCATATATCATGATCAGGTGGGGTTTATTCCAGGGGCACAGGGATGGTTTAATATATGCAAATCAATCAAATATATCATTAACAAAATAAAGGGTAAACATAATATGATCTCAGTAGATGCATAAAAAACATTTGATAAAATACAACCTCCACTTATGATCAAAACACTTAATAAAATGCGTATAGAAGGAAAGTACCTCAATATAATCTAGGTTGTCACATCTATGACAAGCCCTCAGCAAATATCATACTCAATGGTGAAAAACGGAGAGCTTTTCCTCTAAGATCAGGAACCAGACAAGATGTCCACGTTCACTACTCTTATTTAGCAGAGTACTGGAAGTCCTAGAGAGAGCAATCAGGCAAGAGAAAGGAAGAAAAGGCACACAATTTGGGAATGAAGAAATCACTTTCTGCAGGTGATAAGATTCTTTATATAGAGAACCCTAAACCCACCAAACACTAGTAGGAACAATAAACAAATACAGTAAAGTGGCAGGATACAAAATCAATGTGCAAAAATATATTGTATACCTATACACTAACAATGACATTTCAGAAAGAGAGATGAAAAAGAAAACAATTTCTTTTGCCATTGCAACAAAAGGAATAAAGTACCTAGCAATAAACTTAGCAAAGAATGTGAAGGACTTATATTGCAAATGTATAAAGCATTATCAAAAGAGACTGAAAAATTCACAATGAAATGTGAATGTTATTTCAATGCATCTGGCCAGTCATTGATATATGAATGCGTTTCTAAAGATAAGATATGCCACTATTCTTCCTTTTGTTATTTCTCTATCCCTTTTTCTTTGTTGTATGGTGCGGTGTTGATTTTGTGTGGCTTGTGTTGCCTCTGGAGGAGTAAAAGCCTCAGTGTAAAGGCAGTTTTGTTTTATTTTATTTATTTACTAGAGGTCCAATGCATAAAATTTGTGCAAGAGTAGGCCTTCCTCTGGCTGCCGGCAGGCACTTGGGACCCGGGCTTGCCTCGCAGTCCTGGCTTTGTCTAGAAGGTCATCCGGAAGGATGTCTGATCTAATTAGCATATTACACTTTTATTATTATAGATTTATTAGAGGCCTGGTGCACAAATTCATGCACCAGTGGGGTCCCTCGGTCTGGCCTGTTGGATTGGACTGAAACTGGCTCTCCAATATCCCCTGAGGGATCCCATATTGTGAGAGGGTGCAGGCAGGCCAAGGGACTCGACTGGTGCACATTTGGGACTTGGGAGGGATTCAAGAGGGCTCCAAGGTGTGTCTGGCTTGTCTCATTCAGTCCTGATTGGCTGGACCCCACTAGCAAGCTAACCTACCAGTTGGAGTATCTGCCTCCTGGTGGTCAGTAAACATCATAGTGAGTGATTGAGTGGCCTTAGCATATCATTAGCATATTGAGCTTTGATTAGTTGAATGGATGACCAGATGCCTGAACATTTATCATATTAGGCTTTTATTATATAGTATGTATGTATGTATGTATGTATGTATGTATTTATTTATTTATACTGTTTTTATTTATTTCAGAGACTAAGGGAGTGGGAGAGATAGAAACATCAATGGTGAGAGAGAATCATTGATTGGCTGCCTTATGCATGCCAAACCTACTAGAGATTGAGCTGGCAACTAGGGCATGTGCCCTTCTGGGGAATTGAATTGTGATCTTCTGGTTCATGGATCATCCCTCAACCACTGAGCCACAGTGGCTGGACTAAAGGCAGGTTTAGATGTAGAGTATCAATATTTGTTTACAGAGCATCCTCCAAGTTTTACTGAGATACAGAAGCATTTCTTAAGAAGATATTACTCTACTAATGGCATCCATTAAAGGAAAATTTATAGACAAATCTCATTTAAGAAGAGCTGTAGAGACTTACCTGAATAGAACAGAGAAGCCCTCGAGGTAAAACTCTTTACTGCTTGGGGGAAGAAACTAACATTTTTTCTGTATATATATATCAGAAATTATTAATTTTTTTCAATAAGTCTAGGTGAAGAAATTTTAATGCAATTCTATCTTTAAAGCTGAGGGACTTAAATTTGTAAACTTAATTCTGTTTGTTTGATATAGCTGCCTTAGCATCAGAAAATGGACAACTTTACCAAAGTTATACAATTTCTATTATTTACTTTAGAAAACAACTCTGTACATATACATAAGTAAAATTAATAGGCTAATCTCTTCTGATACAGTGTTCTTGGAAGGTATTTTACAATAAAGTACATAGTAAGCACTCTAGAAATATTTATTATATTGGGTTTAGTATTCTACCTCTAAAACACATTTTATGTGTATAATAAAAACGATATAAAGATATTCATCCAGTGTAATTTATTATATCAAAAAATCCAGGAAGTAAAGAGCCTCAGATGTCTACCATCATATACTTGAGGCAGAAACTTTGAGCTATGGGGTCTATCTCTGTAAAGGGGGAAGACAGGAGCTGCCATCATTCCTTGGGAAATGTAGTCACAATCTTTTAAAGTCGCATTAGCTCTTCACAAAATGAAAAATTGTTATTCTTAGTGACAATGTTAAGGATGCAGGTCCTCAAATTCCAAGCAGGAATTATCCTGAAAGAATCTCAAAATGTAACATCAATGCTATTTAAAAAGTCTAGGTGGTAATGGTGGAAAAATTGAGAATTACAGAAAAGGTAGAGCTTCACCTTGAAATATCTCTAAAACTAATCTATATGTATATAAATTTTAAGTGAGTCTGACATCCCCTGAGAGGTCTTGTATTGTGAGAGGGTGCAGGCCAGGCTGGGGACCCCACTGGTGCACAAATTCGTTCACTGGACCTCTAATGAATAATAAGAGCTTTGAATTTCCCATTTACAATTTTTTTATCTACTTAATACTCTTCTATCTTACAAGCTTTTTTTGTTGATCTGAACACATTTATACTATTCAAGCAATATAAATATGTAATACTTGTTAGCATGTTAGCAGACAGTTTGTTTTTGAGAATAAGTATGTGCATTCATCAGTGTGTGTGTGTGTGTGTGTGTGTGTGTGTGTATGTGTGTGTGTGTGTGTGTGTGTATGTGTGTGTGTGTGTTAAACTGTGTAATCATATAGTGCTTGGAAATTTGCTTGCCTCATACATTGTTGTTCTGAGACTGTTTTTGACCTTGGATTCTCACAGGAAACCTATATAACAGCCCATCTTAAAAGTTATGGTCCGACTTTGGGCACAGTAGGGGACACGGAGTAAATAATTAAAACTGCCTTCATGAAAAGCATTCCACAGCATGTAAGGAATAAAGGATCTTCACGAGAAGAAAAACTAATAAATCGCACAGGGAAAAATTAGGGAAAAACAACAACAATTGAGAATAAGCCATCATAATTAGTGCCTCAAGGAAGTGAAGGAGATTTTCAAAACAGGACTTGAGTTTAGAAAGGTGAAAATATTTTAATGGATTTCTAGGCTGACAGCAATATTAGAGTTAGCTTCTCCCTTGATATTATATACTGATATTTTTACAAATATTTGTGTTATATTTATGTTGCTTGCAAGGAAGTAGAGCTAATATGCTATAAACATTGATCAGAAAACTTCATACCTCATCGATTTACTGAGTCATATATTACTTGGTATATAAATGGATGGCCCATATATAAGAGAAAGAAAAAGTCACCTGGGATTATTTTACACTTACATCAGTATTGCTAAGAACGCTCTTTATGAAATTGTCCTGCAGACAATTGAATATAGGTGGCAATGTGGCCCTTGATCCTTTCTTCCTGAGCATAAGGCCCCTTTACTTACTGCGTTGATGCAATGTCTGAACATACCGGTGTCCACAGAGCCTATGATAGAGTCCATCTGTGCTTTGTATACCTGCCCGCCTGCCTGGGCAATGGTGGAGATGTGGACATTGAATAGCATCAGTGGGAAATGTGGGACTGCATTTGAGACTCAATTATTTCTCATTTTAGTTATTGAATATGAAGTAGAGTTTTTAAATAAGGAATCAGAATAACCAAAAACTAAAATAGAGGCCAGTTTTCAGTGCCAAGAAAGAATACTGTCCTATACGACTTCATATTTGAAATGATTCCCTCCCTACTTTAATGTGAGGGTTGTAGGAGTATTTTTCATTTTTATAAAAGGAAGAAATGTCAGTGTCCAGTTTTCAGCTATTGAATGTGATGATGATGGTGGTGGTGATGGCGATAGAAGTACTGAAATAGCAGCTGACTATATGCCAAGCACTCTTTTTTTCTCTCTCTCTTCTAAGTGGAAATGTTTATACAGCTAAATCCACACAGTAGAGATACCACCCATAGCAGACTCTTTTCTCTCTCTTCACTTCGTATCTCCATCCTTGCACCCTTCTCTTACTTCTCCACTGATCCATTCTTTGTGAATAAACTATATGGACCATCCTGAAAGTTTCAGTTGTTATTAATTTTGTAACCCAGTGGTTCTTGACCTTTCTAATGCTACGACCCTTTAGTACAGTACAGTTCCTCATGTTGTGGTGACCCCAACCATAATATTATTTTGGTTGCTACTTCATAAATGTAATTTTGCTACTGGTAATGAATTGAAATGTAAATATTTGTGTTTTCTGATGGTCTTAAACGCTGCTATAGAGTCTAAGACCATCGGAAAACACAGGTATTTACATTACGATTCATAACAGTAGCAAAACTACAGTTATGAAGTAGCAACGAAAATGATTTTATGGTTGGTGGTCACCACAATATGAGAAACTATACTAAAGGGTCGCGGCATTAGAAAGGTTGAGAACCAATATAATTTATAAAGTGCAAACATATATTTCTTTGTGTTCCTTTGCATTCATGGTCCCTGGAGTGCAGAGTGTGCCTTAATAGATCTGAAGATATAGGAAGATTTTATTTTTCTTCTTCTTTTAAATTCTGTGGTTTCTTTTTTCTTCTGGACAGGCACTCTTCTAAGGATTTTATATATGTTAACTGACTTGCCACCTTATTGAATACTTTCAGTGTTATAAGTTCACAGAATAAAATGTAAACTATGAAGAGAAAGCTTTAATAATTTCTTTCAATTGCATTTCAGTTATATTAGCAAAATTAGCTGAAAACAATAGATGTTTTTTGATTATTTATTTATTCTATTATTATTATTTTTTTTGTTAATCCTCACGCAAGGATATTTTTTCCATTGATTTTCACAGAGTGAAAGGTGGGGGGAAGGGAGGGAGAGAGAGAGAGAGAGAGGGTGGGGAGAGAGATGAGAGAGATACATGTATTGGTTGCCTCCTGCAGGCACCCTGATGGGGCTGGAGATAAAATCTGCAACACAGGTATGTGCCCTTGTCTGGGAATTGAACCCGAGACCCTTTGGTGCACATGCTAATGCTCTAATCACTGACCACACTGGCCAGGGCTGTTTTTTTTTTTTAATTCTTAAAATAATTTCCCCCCAATCCCAGATAGTTTAGAAAATCTCCTTTCTCTTTGGTCAGTAGTATAGGGGTGTTATTCCCAGTGGTTCTCAACCTCTCTAATGCCGCTTACCCTTTAATACCGTTCCTCATGTTGTTGTGACCTCCATCCATAAAGTTATTTTTGTTGCTACTCATAACTATAATTTTACTACTGTTGTGAATCGTAATGTAAATATCTGTGTTTTCTGATGGTCTTAGGTGTCCCTGCTAGTGGTTCTTAACCTGTGGGTTGCGACCCACAGGTTAAGAACTGCTGCTGTAGAGTCTGGTGATACACCAGAGGTAGTGTATCACCATGTTCTCTTACAAGTTTATTTTCTTAACCCTTTTTCCCCCTCTATAATCTTAAAGTCAATATAGCAATTCAGCAGACAAAGAAGATTGTCTTCATTTTAAGCTCTATGTAGAAATATAAGATAATAATGTCAGATGTTTCACCTTTTGGGAAGAAAATGCCAGATAAAATGAATCTATTTTTTTCATTAAGTAAGAAACTAATTCATCTCCCCCGCCCCTTCCAGGCCTGCTGCTGAAAGTTTAAGGTATTATGATGTCCAAAGATCACAAATAAATGAGCCGCAGACCCTAGTCTTTATTTTCAAATGCCTACTTGACCTCCAATTTGAAATTTACCAGGTTTAGCAACCATTTTCTTCCTCCCAAATCAGTTCAGTTCTTTTTTTTTTTTTTGGTATTTTCCCATTAATATTAATCATATCATCATTTCCCTAATGGACCAGGGTCAGAATCAGAGTCATTTTTGAGAGCTCTGTCTCGCTTGATTATTTTACTCACCTTTTTGTACATTTATAGATTCTACCTGGAAAATGACTCTTGCCTTTAAAATTCTGTGGTTAGAGCTTCAGTTAAGGACTCATTCATTCATTGTTTCTTGTCTTGACTGAGATAATGGCTACTTACTGGTGTCCTCTTTCTCTCCTCTAATCCATCTGCTGCAAGACTCTCAGACCACTACTTATAAATCTTTAATTAATTATTCCCTCAGGGCTCATAATTAACTACAACCTTCTCAGCCAGGAATTCAAGGACTTTGCAAGATGGCATTATTCTACTGTTCCTGTTTTACTCCCCCTATTTGTCCAACAAGTCTATGCTTCAACCAAACTAGATGCTTCACCATTTCCTGAACATGAGTCACATGTTTCTGTTTCCTGTCTTTGCGCTCTTTTAGAGCTATTTATTTCCCCTGGGATAGCCTTGCTTTCCATCTCTATTTGTGTAGGTATATGTGGATCACCTCCAGCTCTTTCTCCTTATCCCAACCGCAAGGACTCCCTTTCTCTCTATGAACCTCCTTAACCCTCTGTACTTCTCTTAAAGTTTCTTGCATTATAATCAATGTTACATTCTCTAACATTCTTCCAGTCCCCATACTCATGCACACATGAGTCCAGTGTCCAGTTAAATGGAATTGGAGTTCTATCAGAAAAGCTACAAAATTTGCTTTTAGCAAATTAAAAACACGGTCTGTAAGTTTATGCAACACGTGTGGACTCCCTCTATGACAAGGTAGGCTATGCAAAAATATGTTAATATTCTAATTAAGGACCCTAAATGGATGTCTTTGGAAATTTAGAGGATTTACATATCATTATAAGTCAGCTGAAGATTATTTTCCCTAGAAGATGACATTAGCTATGCTTCATTTTTTTAGTTCTGGCCATCCTTGTGATACCTGGTTCACAATTTGAGTGACTGCCCCGATTCAGAAGGCCATTAGACCCATGCTTGAATTACAGACTTAAAGCTTACTTTAACCACTTAGAAATATCTAGAATTCAAAGAAGCCCCCCATCCAAAGGCTACATATACATATGGTGTTAATTTTATTTTTCTGCTTCATCATCATATTTCAAAATTACCTTTTTTAAATTCTTACTCATTTTAATTCTAGTATATGACTATTATTTAGTTACTGAAATAGTTTTATTGACTTTAAAAAACTTTTCATTACAGTTGACATATAATTTATATTAGTTTCAGATATACAGCATAGTGATTAGACATTATATAACTTACAAAGTGATCATCCTGATAAGTCTAGTATACATCTGATAACATATATGGTTATATATTATTGACTATATCACTTATGCTGTACTTGATATTCTCATGACTGTTTTTATAACTGTCAATTTGTACTTTTAATCCTTCCCCTTTTTAATAAACCCCCAACCCCCTAATTTTTGTTTTCTTATGTATTGGAAACATACGCTTTCTCAGGGGATTATTTCCAGTGATAATTGATTTAGTTTTTTTCAGAGTCTACATGACTTTTTTTTCTAGATTAGCACTTACAGATAAAAATATGGATAGAAATAGAGACATTTTAAAAGTTTTAGAAAACAAAGGAGAGAATTAAATATTGGATTAACAAATATTCCAAAACAAATCAAATGTAGAAAATGCAGACTTAAATAAATGAATTAGGAGTGAGAAAACAGAAAACATTTTTTTTTTGGTTTGATACTTTAAGCTTTAAAATCCTTTGTTGGCTTCTCTTTGTTTTTGAACAAAGTCTAACTTCTTGCATAGCATGTGAAAGCCTTTACAATTTTATCCAAATCCCCTTTCCAGTATAATCTTCTTCCCATGAATAAAATGACATCTTTCTCCTCCCATAGCCTCATCTTTAGTCATATCCAAATACTCACTTTCCAATATCTCTTTGTTTTTAAATTCCCCCAAATCTGGAATACCTTTTTTCTCCATCAGGAAAAATTGTTCAAAACTTCGGAATGGACTAAAGGGATTACCACATATTATCTAGATGATCCATTGTGCATTGTTGATTCCATAGGGGTGTGCAGAATGATTAACTTTCTATTGACCAGATTACTTTACAGCTTTTATTTGTTGTTGTTGTAGAAAGCAAATATCAATACAAATGATTCCTGTTCTTAGCAATGAAAATTGGTTCGTTCAATAGAGGATATATATCTCTATAAGTTAAATATACCATTTTATATATGAACTGGAGGCCTGGTGCATGAATTTGTGCAAAGATGGGGTCCCTACGCCTGGCTGGTGATCAGAACCAATTGGGGCTGGGCCAGTTGGGACCTGCCGGCTGGGGGGATGAGGAGGGAAGGAATAGAGGAAGGAACTGCTGGTGTTTGGCTGGACACAGGAGATTGGCTGGACACAGGAGGTTGGCTGTGGGAGCTCACTGACCACCAGGGGGCAGCTCCTGTGTTGAGTGTCTGTTCCATGGTGGTCAGTGCTTGTCATAGGGACTGGTCAAGCAGTCGTTCTTGTCATTCTGGTCATTTGGTTGTAACAGTTGCTTAGGCTTTTATATCTATAGATAAGAGTAATGTTTTAACTTTTGGAATATTATATTTTAGCACCTTCCCTTCTCAATCATGGATAAAACTCTCAGTTGTTCAGGTATAGTGAAAATTTTTCCTTTTCAATTTCCCTAAGGAAAATGACTTTTTACTTCATAATGCTCCCACTGCACTTTTAATCTGCTTCTACACTGTTATTGAATTGTGTTACATCTATTTATATTTTCCCACTAGAATAGCTCTTCTAGAAACAGAAAACATGTTTTATTTATTATTGTATTATTCCCTTTATTTGTCAAGCATATAACACATGACATAGATATTTGGTAAATGTTTATTGATGAATGAAAGTAGAAGTCACAGAAAAGAGTGATGGGCATGTTTTCATGATTGTTGGTAGGGGAAATTGACTGTTCATAGCAAAAAACGAAATAACTTTTTCACTTGTAGACTTTATGGGAAAATATGATTTTGCATGAAATTAGAAAAAGCTGAAGGAAGAAAATAAAGCTAGAATGACCTACAAGAGATATGGATTAGGAGAGTTGAGATTCAGAGGCTTGCACTCTGGCTTTTTTCCTGAATTGCTCTAGTCAAGACATTTTTCTTCTGTCATAATTTGTGCATCTGTAATTCAGGGATAATAATTATGGTAATTATCAAGACCGAGGATTTCCTGTAAGGGGATGTTTGAGTCAAAAGGAGGCAGGAGGCAGCCTTATTTAGTTCATTGGTCTGTGTCTGAAGATGAAAGAAATGTAAAATAAATATGGCTTTTTTAAAAAAAAAAAACACCTTGAAATATACAACTGGTTTGAAATAAAGGTAAAAAGTGATTTGGCTCCTTATCCTGAGCTTGGAAGAGTATTTTTCTTGGTGATTAATGTTACCCTCACGTTCTCAATATTTTAATTTTATTTATATATTTTTAGAAACTAGTTTTTGTCAAAATATGCAGCTATGAAAATGAAGAGATAGAATTCTTTTTGTCAAATATTTTGCACAATTAACTTTAATTGTGTTTGGATACTCTAAGACTCAGGTATTTATTTGTACAAATGTTTAGATCATCTTTTCTGAAACGGAGAATGATTTTGAGTGTTTACTCCATAAATAGGTCACTTATAAATAGTAGACTTAAAGATCAGCAGTAAATTCTGAATTTATGCCCTGGCAGGTGAGAAAAGCCAAACTGTTTACTAACACAGCTCACTGCTGTTTCCATGGCAACAGAGGCCTGTTACTGTCAGCCCAGAGAGCTTTGCAATTGACTTCAGCAGTGAACTCTGTGTGATGCTGCCAAATGTCTGGCTTCTGTGTTTCCTGTTCCAAGCAATTGTTTCTTATGTTGAATACTAATGACTAGTCTACAAAGGCTGTAGTTCAATTCCACTGAAGATGGGCCTGGGAATCATATGTGGGAGAGGCGTGAGCATTTTGCCGTAGTGAATTAAAACTGTACGTGATCGGGGATTGTTCATTCCCTAACTAGCTATGCCAGTAGTTTATTAATAATGTTACCTCGTTGGCATTAGGCAGCTGGGCCTAAATGAGAAATGACAGCATGTCTGTCATCATTGAATCAAACGCTTTTTCAGGAAGACTTGCTGACTTTAGCTAGCTAGCATCCTCATGTAAATCCAAATGATTATGCACATGTATGCTAGAAGAAAAATAAATTTGCAACCAATGTGCTTTTTTTTTCTGTTAAAAATGTTCACATATTGATTGCTCCGAAATGGAGAAAAAGCAGCTGTCTGAAATGCCAGTGAAATGGCTGACAAATTTGAAATGGATGTGAGGGTGGGGAAGGGAAAGGCATTTGCATAAAGAAAAAAGCTAAGCAGTTTTTACTCTTTAAAAATGAAGAGTACCATGGTTTTGAAGTCCTAATTGTGTGGTGGTTATCAGTGTAGAGAACTGAATCTTCTTTGCCTGGGTCACACCTTGCAACAGGAATCTGAAGACCAACCTCACTCATCATAGTTATATTTCTTCCAAGGAGCATAAGTTCCTTGAAGGTAGACTGCTTTAGAATCATACTCTATACCTTCTGCCTCTCCTTTCTCTCTGTTTCTTAAGCTTAGCTTGTTTTCTTAGGCTTTTAATATTGGCTTTCTTTACCTCAAGATGTTGTTAGAGAGAGAGGAAGAGAGACTCTCACTCTTTGCTACTATTGTCAAGTACATAGTTATCTTGTTAGTAGCCGCCAATTCCAGGGGGCAAAAAGGCAAATATGCAAACTGAATTCCCACTGATTTTATGAGAGACATATATAAGGAAAGTTCTACAAATATATCATAGGGAGTTTTGAAGCTACTCTATAAATAATAAATATTTTTAATGTTCTAAAGCCTTTTCCCTTGTAGAGGAATTTTAAATAGGGATATTTGTGTATTATGTCAAATTTTGGAAAGCAAGAAAGGTTCAAAAAGCTTAATATTATTTGTAGAATGGGCATGTTTTTGTCTTTGAAACCCCTCATTTATATGAATGATATAGACATTAAAAAAAAAGAACCAAGTATTTTTATGCATGAAAATGTGGCTGAAATTTTGGGTTCTAAGATGAAAAAGATAATTGTATAACATCTGGCAGACTTTTTCAAAACGTTAAGACTGTAATATTGAATTTCACTTGTTTAATGATTTCAGGGACACTTGAAGGGACAGAAGCATTTTATCTCTAAATTTATTTATAAACATTAACTAATTAATGCTCATAACCTTTTAAAGTACGAAATGTATTATTATCTCTCCTGAAAGATTTAAACATTGTTTGCCATGCTGAGCAAACTCAGGAACAGTTATTAAGGGTAGTGTTTCTGCTCTCAAAAGCTATAATTACTAGTAAATCCCCTTTCTAGATGCTTTCTTTGTAACTAGCACAACATAGTAATTTTTAGTTTGCCTTTATGAGACTAGTATGGATTGTTTCAGAGAAAGAAAATTTGGATAATAAATTTACAAAGTACTGAGATAAACTAATATTATGCTGCCAAAATCAAGCCTATAATCTTTTTTCCTTTTAGTTTTATTTAAATACTTTTAAAAGTTCCCTTTCATGAATATTTACCTAATTAAAATTGCAAAATAAAGTATATTTTTACTACTTTTATTCTGAAAATGTAATTTTCTTACTTAATCTTATCCCTATTTTTATTAAATTGATCTAAATTATAGACACATAACAAGAAGGCCATAACCCCATTCAAGCAATTGGTGGCCCTTTCAGGTAGCTTTACTTGTAAATAGAAATTTAGAGGTTACATTAGCACCAATTATTAATATTGGCTTCATGGAGGGGGAAAAGCAGAAAAATCTTATTTTAAATTTTCTATTCTCATTTTCCTAAATTTATTTCTCACCTTTTAAACTTATTTTTTTCATTAAGAAAAACAGAACTAAGTCAAAACCATATCGCCCATCATTTAAGTAAGTTTTTTTTTAAAAAAATAGATTCTTATTGATTTCAGAGAGGAAGGGAAACGGAGAGATAGAAACATCAAGGATGAGAGAGTCATCCCATTGGCTGCCTCCCGCATGCCCCACACTGGGGATGGAGCCTTCAATCCAGGCATGTGCTCTGAATGAGAATCAAACCCGAACTGTAAACTCCTGGTTTCATGGCGCTCAATCACTAAACTATGCTAGCCTGGCTGCTTTAAGTGTTTTGAATTTGAATACAAGGGATAAGGGGAAACAAGAACAAAAGAGGAAGGTGTTGGTGGTAAAAGTTATATTTAGATGAGTCACTGGGAAGGTTCAGGAACAAATACCCAGTTGGCTGTCTGAATTAACTCGGATCATGCACTCATGGCCAGAAAACAAGGCTTTTCAATAGCAGTGACTAGGTTACAACAGGCAACCAATATTTATTAAGTGTCTACTATGTGCCTAACACTGGGACACAGTAAGGCACAGTCTCTGTCCTCATGGAACTTTCCGGGCAAGAGAGAGAGGAGCAGTTCTTAGTTGAAGCATTGGTGGGATTTGGTGTCTGCAGAGTGAAGGCATGGTCAGAGAAGGGCTTTAGGCATTTATTACAGCTCAGACTCTAATCTTCCTAAGGGTTAGAGGAGGATTTCTGTGGTGGTTAATCTGACAGTGGCTTGGTTTATTTAAAAATTATAGAGGATTCAGACCTATGTACCCTTATTATTGAGTTTTATTCTTATATTTTAAAAAGTTTGCATAGGGCCTTTTGTATGCCATGATTTGGGGAGGACTTCAATAATTAATATTGACACAGTCTGTGCTCTAGAAATGTCCACAAACTCTTGGGAAATGCAAATAAGAAAATAGGAAATGATAATTAAGTGTGATGAATATTGTTACAGGTAATCTGGAGTGGTGTGGAGGGGGTTAGCAAGCTGTAGAGAGGAACTGACATCCAAGCCAAGTCTTACAAAAACCAGATCCCAAAAGATTATGGAAAAAGCATTTTGGGCAGATAGAATAAAAAAGACAAAGGCTTTGGAACAAAAGAGAACCCAGAGAACCACTGTGACCCCAGTGATTTATGAGTAGGAGGTGTCAGCCAGGAGTCTGGAGAGATAAGCAGGGGTCAGATCATGAATAACCTTCTGTGTCATCTCAGGGAACTAAGAATTGATCTAGATAAAAAGAGGAGCCCTTGAAAAATTTATCAGAGGGAAGGATCAGCATAAGATTTGTGTTTTACATCTATGACTCTGGCTGCAATATAGGAAAAAGGATAGAGTTAAGATTAGAGCTAGGAAAGATGAAAACCTTGAATGATTATATGGAATCCACTACAGGGACTAAGTTTTCATATGTAACCTTTTTTATTATAAAAGTATTTAAATTTGTATAAACATACAGTTCTCTATAACATCTTTAGCCTTATTGTTGTTTTTTCAAAAATATATTTTATTTACTTTTTACAGAAAAGAAGGGAGAGGGACAGAGAGCTAGAAACATCAATGAGAGAGAGACATCAATCAGCTGTCTCCTGCACACCCCCCTCTGGGGATGCGCCTGCAACCAGGCGCCCGCAACCAGGATACATGCTCCCTACCGGAATCGAACCTGGGACCCTTCAGTCCCCAGGCCGACACTCTATCCACTGAGCCAAACTGGTCTCAGCAGGCTTATTGTTTTTATAGAACTATATAACCAACAGATTTACAAGTTAAGTACTAACCAATTTAAAGAAGTAACAAAATTCAAAGAACAACATGAGATTGTTATGATAGTTGGATTTTTTGTTGTTAATCCTTACCCAAGGACATTTTTTTAAAATTGATTTTTAGAGAGAGTGGAAGGGAGGAGAGGGGAGAGACAAACTTTGATGTGAGAGAGACACATAAGATTTTGTTGAAGACTCAGTCATTTCATTTAATGTAGTTTTAAAACTGTAGGTATAGCTGCACTTGTTAGGAAATTTAAGATAGATGGTACCTTTGTAGTGGTGTTCTTGACAAAACATCTTATGCCAACTTAGTATTATGCATTTGTACCTTTCTCATAAAAGGAGAGGTGTAGAATGACAGGCTGGGCAGAGAAATAATAGTGAGTTATGCCAAAATAGTTATGATGTCACACATCACTACAGCCTGCTCTGAAGTGGTTTTATTGCCCCTCTCACCTACAAAATCATCTCCTTTGCTGAAGCTGTCCCCACGCTTTGTGTTACCAGCAGAGTTCAAAACACATCTATTATTTCTATACCCCAAACACGGTTGGCCCCAGGAATCTCCCCATGCACTTACCTGAATGCTTTTTCCTCCCATGTTTTGTTGACAGAATGAAATGAATATTATGCTTCAACATTTTATGATTTTTTTTTTTGCTAGAGATATGGAGGGAAAAGTTCTATTATCTTAATAATAATTGAGGTCAATAGCACTTTCTTGGACATCATTTAGTTGCACATATTTCTGCATGTTCCTCTTAACTTTTAATTAGAAATAGAATATTGGACACCATTTAAAAATAATTCTTTAATAATTAGACAAATAGTGAAAACCTTGCAAAGTTCCTGATTAGTTTACCAGGATTAATTTCTTATGAATCCACTTCAGAATCAGCATATAAGAAGAAAGTCTCTCTGCCCAGGGCTCCATTAGTGGAATAACACTATGGCTCAGTAAGATGGGAGAATGGGTCCAGGGGAATGATCACCTTTCCTGGGAGGTGCATCATGGACTGAAGTTTTCTTTCACTATAAATATAAAAATTTGTAAAATCATCACAGAAAAGGTTATAAGGCTCTCCATATATTCATTTACATTTCAGACCCAAATATTTAATTCATAGGAATTCGTAGCCTTAGTCTGTGGGAAATGAATTTGTTTTTTGCTTTTCCTGCTTTAACCAGGGGTCTTTTGTTCCTTGGAGTCCTTTTATTTTGGAAGTTGGCAATATAAAGTCATCTAGGAGAGCCCTGGTACTCAGAAATGAGTATCTGAAAAACTGAAAATTTATACTGAAATGTTATGATTTACATTTTTTAAATCCCACATCTAGCTTTCCAGTGTCATGTCTTAGTTTGAAATGCCAAAACTAAATGCATTTCTTAAAAAAAAAAGGTGTAGAGCTCAGTAGACTATCTTTGCTCAATAAATTCTTGTACATTTTCTGTAACCATTGGGCTGGCAATAGGGTGTGTTTGGATGTTTTCACTAAGAACCATTCATCAGAACATCATATTGCTGCTCCAATGTAGCTGATGCGAGGCATAGTGGGGTTACTTAGAATTGGCTGATTCAGGACATAGAAAGCATTTTAACAGGTGCTTTTTTGAAATACTGATTGATACAGGTAGATTATAAACCCTGCTAGACTGAATGTTGTAAGGGAAGAGATTGTGTTTCTTTTGCTTATTATATACCAGTGCTTCATGTGGTGCTGAAATGTGAAAAATACTCAGTGAACAAACGACTTAAATCCCTGATCTTTCTGATGTTTTTGTTCCCAGTTGCGTATAGAATTCTGACCCAGTTCTCCACCTGTCTGGGCCTCCATTTCACTTTCATTAGGCCTCCAGTGGTCTTTCCTATGTTTGCACTTACCATACTAGTCTGTAGTTTCCTGTTCACCACTAGACTGAATGTTCTTGAGAGTGGCCTCCCTGCCTTATATATCTATGCATCATCAAAGTCTATACAATAGTTTACATAATGTCTGTTAGGCTTTTAGCAAGCTAATCTTTCAACATTTTCAAGAAATATGCAAATATCTATTCCTTTTATACATTTACTTTTCATAAGAGGAAGATGATTCTATGCCCAAAAGTAAGTTTGATTAAAAAAGAAAAAAGGCCAACTAGGATATAGTGATCGATGGGTTTGTTATTTATTTTTGGTTAGCATTTATTGAGTGCTGGGTGTGAAGTGGGTGCCAGGCACTGTTCTTGGTTCTGAGGGGACAACAATGAATAAAACATACCCAAATCCCTATCTTTATGGATTTATTCCAATGATGGAAACAGACAATAATGAAAATATCTAGTCTATTACATAGTGATAAAATGCTAGGGAGAACAAATAAAGTTGGGAAAGGAATACAGGTAACTGGGAGAGTGTGTTGACAGTTTTGATAGGGTGAGTAGCCATTGCCAGCATCAACAAGATAAGTTTTGAGTAAAGACCTAAAGAGAGAGATTGCCACCTATGTGAACATCTGGAATAGCATTCCAGAAAGAAGGAACAGCATGTTAAATCCAGTGGTCAGTTCTCAGTTCTCATGTAACTTATCCTCCTTTGCAGCTTCTCATGCAGATCACCTGCTCCCACGGTGCCACCCTCCCAGGTTTCCTCTGGTCTGATTGATGGCTTGCTTCTTTGCTGGATTCTTCTGATAATTTTGAACATAGTCCTTTTCTTCTCTCTCCATTTCCTGTATCAGCAGATCCAATCCTGTGGCTAAATACACATAATAAATACATCTAAATTTATATTTCTCCAACCCTGCCTTCTCTGACCACTTTATTCAGACTTGTATATCTAGTTGCTTACACAACATCTCATCTATTGCATCTCAAATTAAATATGTCCGAAAATTAAATTTTTATGCTCTGCCCACTTTTAATACCTTCTTTAACTTATGCTTTACTATTTCAGTAAATGGCATAATTATTCATATAGTTGCTCCAGTTAAACCTTGGGAGCCTTCTGTAGCCCTGTTTTTCCCTCTCACATCTCAGAGAACATTTACTGAATTTATATATTCATTTATTGAAAAATGAATTGAGGTTTCTCTTAGCTTTCATAGCACCCTATTTACGGCCCTCTCATAGCATTTAAAAAACTGTGTTTTAATTGGAAATAATTTTTCTCATTTATTAGACTATGAGCCTCTGGAAGGAAAAGACCATTAACATTTATCTCTGATTTGCCAATGTTGGAAAAATGTCTGGGCACATAGGGGTGCTTCATAAAAGTGTATTGAATGAATTAAAGATTGCTTAGTCTCATTGCTCCCTACAGAAGCAATTCATGGAATATCTAGTATTTTCCCAAAACATTAAACTAGTGGCATTGTTATGATCAGCTACTAGTATCTTGAATTGGGTAAAATGCAGGTCATTTCTGGTTTAGAAAATAGTGTAATGTTAGTCTGAAATCACAACATTTTAGATTATAATTTTTAATTATGCAGAGCATGTAATTTCCCACATGAGATAAAATGCAGAATTTAAGATAACATTAAGACAACAAATGAAGAATTTAGAACCTTAGGTTTTGTCAAGTTTGACATTGATGTTCATCTAATCCAGTGGTTCTCAACCTTCCTAAGGCTGCGATCCTTGCATACAGTTCCTCATGTGGTGGTGACCCCCAACCATGAATTTTTTCTACTGTTATGCATCGTGATGTAAATATCTGCATTTTCCGATGGTCTTAGGCGACCCCTGTGAAAAGGTCGTTTGACCCCCAAAAGGGTCGCGACCCATAGGTTGAGAACCGCCGATCTAATCTAATGCCTTTAAAATACTGTATATGATGAAGTTGAGGGCCAGAGCTCAGGAGAAGGACAAAACAAGGACTAGAATTTGGATACCTGGATTGCAGTCCAGTCTTTTTCTCACTGTCATTCTTTCATAGTTTACTCAATTTCCTTGACATGATTTTGGTGATCACGTCTCCAGTGGTAACCTCCAAAGACTGTATATATTCAACTTCTTCATTCTATTGTATTTTCTTATATGAGATTTTTTTCTATATATTTAGAACAAGCCACAGTGATCCAGTTCAGCGAGTCACGTGTTTATCACAAGGATATGAACAGTGAAGACACATTAAATCCCATTTTAGACAGAGTCCAAGTTATAACTTGATTTTTATTTATTTATTTTTAAAATATTTATTGTTGAAAGTATTACATATATCCATTTATTCCCCCCAATTATGGTGCTTCTATTTAATTTTTAACCCCCCCTCCAGCCCAACCCAACCCTTGGCCCCAGACCTTCACCCCCTATTGTCTGTGTTTATGGGTTATGCATATATGCATACAAGGTTTTTGGTTGATTACCTCCCACCCACCCATTCTCTTTCACCTTTTCTCCAAGCTTAATTTTTAGATGTCATCAACATTATTGAAAATCATTCTTAACTTGAATTATATCTTATGGTGATTAGTTTCTTTAAAAAATGGGTTAGGTAAATTTATGCAATAGTGTATAATGCATAGATTCATTTTTATGTAAGCATTTAAACAATGAACATTGCCCTATGTCTAGAACATTTAGGGATAATAAAATTAACTCGACTCTCGAGCTTTTTAGAACACCTGCTGTTTAGAGCTGTAGAATAGATCTTTACTCCTGACTTTTCTCAAAGGATGTCAGCTGCTTCCTATTTAGTGACAAATATTAAGATTACTATACAGAAAAGAGCAAGAATATATTTAAATTTCATGTAGAGTTTATGAGGCCCATTTTTTTTTTGGTTAAAAAGAACCCCAAATCAAAAGGGTTGTGGATAATAATTTTGACAGAAATAGTTAATAATAAGTAGATATTTAGAAAACTGAAAACTAAGAACTAGAACCACCTCCAATAAAATTACAGTGCTTCTATTAACTTTTGATAAGCAGAGATAACACTTCAAAGATTTTGTTGATTGATTATTATGGGGAAATACTGGATCTGTTGGTCTATGATTCTAGAAAATTGATTTTGCTATTTTACAGTTTCCTTGATGATTATTCCTCATCCAGCTGGATAAATCACCTCCTTTGCCCTCCTGTAACACCTGGAGCAATCTTACTACTTTCTTCATTGCATTCAAAATGCTGTGTTTTTACAAGTTGGTCTTTCCTGAATGCATTTGGAGGCCCCTAAAGGCAGATCTGATTCTGTTAACACTGCATTCTACCAAATATACTCTAACTTGCTCTCTCTCCATCAGTTTCCAAATCCTTTTGGTTTAGCCTTTAAATTTCTCTCCCATTAGTCTTTGCTTACACTGAGAAGTATCATCAACAAACCCACATTGTTACTCTAGGTGGGGAGCTGAAAAGGGGAGCAGGCTCTAGAAATGATGACCTTCCTTTCCACCATGTCCCTGATGTGCCTGAGGAATTTCACTTGCCCTTCATTCAGCCCAGCCTTGAGATTAAGACTAAGAACTCTGCAGTGTGGTTGCCTGGGTTTGAATCTCTGCTACCACTACCACATTTACTAGCCATACTAGTTATTAGCTGTATGATCTTGGGCAAATTTCTTCACTTCTCTCTTCCTCAGTTTCCTCATCTATAGCAAACTCATATGGGTGCTGTGAGAATGAAATTAAGTAAGTCAATATATATAAAGTGCTTAGAACAATGCTTGACACAGAGTAAGCACTACAAGTGTTAGTTATATTATTACTATTTATGACTATTCAGTAACACTATTTCCAGGTAGTAATGGGAGACAATACAGAATCTCTATGGGAATAAAGTTGTAAGACAACCTCTCCTACCCCTACTTGAGAGACATTGCTTTAGGCTAAAAAGCCTAATAATTAGCACTGGGCAAGTCAGCTGCAGAAGCAGAGAGGGAAGCAATCCAGTTATATTCTACTGCTATGGTAGATCAAGAGATAGTTGGCAGTGATTGAATTTGTTGGCGCATAGTTCTTTAAAAGTAGATGTAACTACTTGGATGTTTGGTTTCCCTGGAGTTCATGAATAAAATGACCCTGAGTTTACATATCTGCTCTCTTCAAATAAGTAAATATCCTTGAATTTTAAGCAAATAACTAGAAAGAAATCTCAGAAGTGTTTTTAGAAGATACAAATTTCCTTTAAGAATATCTTTTAAAAGCAAGATTCCATGATTCTGGTTCAAAATAGCATGTCACTGGCTTTCTCTAATGCATTTGTTCTTCCTTTCCAACTTACATGTCTACAAAAACAGAAGAAGAAAAAAAGTCACAACAGGAACAAACCAAGGAGTGACAATTTACTTTTGCTAAATTCCAAGGGACTTTCCATAGCAAGGCCATTAAAACTAGAATGCAAAAAAGCAATGGGCAATCTCCATGGCAAGAAAGAAAAATCTTGCTTTTGTGAGAGTAGGTATGAGGACCCTTTGTTTCTTTATCACTTTGTACCCTGGTAGAAATAAAAGTCTACCAACTCAAAGACCCCCTATTGTATATATACTACATTTATATAACCCCACTATTGTATATATACTACATTTCTTAGGCAGGCAAATGTTATCCACCTGTTACTAGTATATTGTTTCCTATACTGCACAGAGGCTGACTCTGTAGAGACTAAATCAATGGAAAAAGAGCAACAATAATATAGATGGTGATGATGATGATTATCATCATTAATATTCAGTGATCTTCTGCTATGGGCAGAAGAACTTTTCATTTTAGGTCATAGTTGTTTAAGCCTTACAATAACCTATCACAAAGGCAGTACTCTTCTTAGAAACAGAGTGCTGTGGAAGACAAACTTGACAGGTGTTGCCACAGTGCAGAGGGAAGGGACAAAGGAATGATGATAGCGTAACTGACAGATATGGAAACCAGGGAACATAATTCCAACCATCCAGGGAATGGAAATTTTTCACAGGAGTAAGTGAGCACAGTTTAGGGAAAGCTGTAACCTTCCTGAAGTAATAAATAGACTGGTCACACACAGTTCTCTGCTAAGGAAGGAGAGTAAATTGCTAAAGGTGGGCTTTCTGGATTCAAGTTCTTCCTCTACCACAAGCTGGGTGACCTTGGGCGAGTTACTTAACCCTTCTAAGCCTCAGTTTCTTCATTTGTAAAATGGAGATCATAATGATAGTATGTTTCTCATGTTTCCTATGAGGATTAAGTATTACCTGTAAAGTAGTTCATAAAATTGACATAAAGTAAGTGCCCAATAAATGATAGATATTATTATTACTAGAGGCCTGGTGCATGGGAGCACTCACTGGTGCACTGGTGGGAGCGCATAGCCTGTGGGAATCGGCCTGCTGTTGGAGTGCCACTCATCCTGGTCAGCTGAGCGGCTGTGGACCTGCCCCTCTGAGTGGCTGCTCCCTGGTCTGGCATCTTCTGAGGAGCTGGAGCACTCGCTTCTCCAGGAGACCTGATTGGGGCTGGGCTCAGGGACAATAGCATTGAGAGGCGGTGGAGTAGGCCTCAGTCCCATGGCAGCCATGAACCTGCAGCCTGCAGGCATCCCGAGGAGGTGGCAGGGAATGAGGAGGAGACTGGGATGAGGAGGCAATAATTACAGGTTCCTGCCCATTGGCGGGGGTTTGTAGCAGGAGTAGCTGCTCATTCTGGTTAGCAGAGTGGGGTCCTCCCCATCCCCAACCCCCTCCCCGCCCAGGGGTAGCACACTGACCACCAGGGTGAAGCTTCTGCATTGAGTGTCTGCCCCCCTGGTGCTCAATGAGTGGTCAAACAGTCACTCTGCTGTACAATCACTGGGCTTTTATTGAATGAATATAAAGAAATGGCAGGAGAATTCATAGTCAAATAATTTGGGGAGTTCTAATTAATTAGGTTTGCTTACCTCACATCTCCTTAGGACCTTTAATTTGCTTACCTGGATTGTAAAGTGCCAGAGGAGGGTTCTCGGATTTCCCTTTTTCCTTGTGAAGTATAAATACTATCTCATGGGAAATTGGTGTTCTACAGACCACAGTCTAGAAACTGTTCTTGGTTTCATACATATTATACACAAAAATATAAAAACAGATGTGTAACTCTTTTATTGATGAGACCTATGCTACAAACTAACCATCAAAGAGCTTCTGAGTTTCACAAAACATCATGAATACACTTCTTACTCCATTGTTCAAAATCATATAGATAGGCACTTAAACTTTATGATCAATCACTCATGTCACCATCATCATCTTTAACATTGAAATTTTTCTTGGCACCTTTACAGAATGTTGTAAAAAAAATTAGTAAAATTGGCAAAGCGCCAGCCTTTTGGGTGATTTATTTGACAACATTATAATTCCTTCAGAGTGCTTGTGGTACACTGTCTATTATCATGTCACTAGAGACCCTTTGCAAGAGTTCATGCACCAGTGGGGTCCCTAAGCCTGGCTTGCAGGATTGGGCTGAAATGGCTCTCCGACATCCTTTGAGGGATCCCAGATTGTGAGAAGATGCAGGCCAGGCCAAGAGACCCCACCAGCACATGATCAGGGTCAAGGAGAGATACGGGAGGTTGGCCAGCCAGTGTGTGTCCAGTCTGTCTCGCTCAATCCTGATTGGCTGGACTTTAGCAGCATGCTAATATACCTAAATGTCTGCCTCTGGTGGTTACTGCACATCTCACAGTGACTGGACTACTGGTCAACTGTCTGGCCCCTGATGGTCAGTGCACATCATAGTGAGCAGTTGAGCAGCCTTAGCATATCATTAGCATATTACTCTTTTATTCATTGAATGGATGACCAGACAACTGGATACTTAGCATATTAGGCTTTTATTATATAGGATAAGGATATTATTCTTTTGAGTTTTGGAAGTACATTTTTCTAGTATGCCCTACTTTGGTGTCAGAGTGATACTGAATTAACATATAAAACACATTATTCAGAGATTTTGCTTTATTTGTCCCTCCCAGAATTGTTGGTAACTTATATTGATCAGTTTTATTTTATTTAATGTTTCTGTGGGTGACAGCATATTTTATCTGGCTTTTAAGAACTAACTGGACATAGGTTTATTTAGAGAGAAGTAGCTTTTATAGGAATTATTCCCATTGTACCCCATTACTATGAAGCTGTGGGGAAATGAAATTAAAAAAAAATTTCCTGTCATCCCAGTGAATTCTTTCTATGTAGAAAAGAATGAAACAGTTTTATTATTGGATAAGAGTTAAAACACACTGAGTTGCATATCACAGGCAATCCGTTAAGGAGCAAAAAAAGAAAGAAATCTCATCCTTTTATATAGGTAGGCAGATACAATCTATGACATGCATATTAATTGACTTTATCAAAAGAAAAAAATAAAACTTCTTGTATCTTTATAAAAAGCAGGAAGTAATATCCTAAAGCCATGCACATAGGTTCATGCACAAAGCTATAATTCCCACAGGGGCAGGGAGACTGAGTGCCATTCATCCTCTGAGAAGTTCACACTTCAAAGAAATGGCTCTGAGGCCACCAAGAAATAGATTCCTGGGGTACAGAACGGGCATGAGGCTTATTAAACTTCTACACTTGATCTTAGCCAAAAGGCTGAGAAGCGATTGCTTATTAAACTTCTAAAAAGATTTATGTACATCTCAGAGGAAGCATTTAAAATTTTAAGTTTTCTAAGGAAATTCTAAGGGAGGGGGAGGAATATTCTTCTCTTTTAGTACTAGGGAAAATTCAAAATAAAGTGGTTTTATTTTATTTTTTTAATTTAAATTCTTTATTATTTAAAGTATTACATAAGTCTCTTTTTCCGCTCACTGATTTCTCCCTGGTCACCCTTCACTCCCCAGCACATGACCTCACCGCCCCTGTCTGTTTCCATTGGTTATGCTCATGTGCATGCGTACAAGTCCTTTGGTTGATCTCTCACCTCCTCACCCACCTCCATCCCCCACCCTGCCTTTCCTCGTAGGTTGGACAGTCTCTTCAATGCTTCTATGACTCTGGTTCTATTTTTGTTCATCGTTTATGTTCATTATATTCCACAAATGAGTGAGATCATGTGATATTTATCTTTTTCTGACTGGTTTATTTTGTTTAGTATAATGCTCTCCAGTTCCATCTATGCTCTTGTAAATGGTAAGAATTCCTTCTTAAAAGTGGTGTGTTTTTTTAAGGTCTGTATTTACCCAGGCAATTTCCTATCTTGTTACTATTTTATAGTTGCACTACAATTTTTAATGATCTCCATTGCTCTTTCTACTTTTTCTTAGCAGCTTGCAGTTGTGTAAATATCCAGCAAGTCCAAGCAATTATAATAGAATCAATTTTAAAAATTAATGCAATATTCACCTTGAGGGAATATCTTTAATTATAATATACTAACGGTATGATTTTTTATTATAATCATTGATTCGTGATTAGCAATGTACAACATTCTCATTATACATTAATTCCACAAACTGTTGTGGAGACTTTTGCTTGCTCTTTCAAATGAACTGTTTCAGTATTATTTTGTAGTCTCTTGTGAAATCTTACCCACTATGAACTTAAGGAGTAGTCTAAGTCTGTAATCTGATCATCTAACTTTTTAACTGAGCATTTCTTATAAGAAATTTCTTATCATACATTTTTTCTGAGTTCTCATCAATCACATAAGTAACATGGTAATCTAGGCCTTTTAGTAATCAGTCCACCTTCAGAAACAATTTGTTCCACATCCATAACACAATGATACCATGGCAGTTCTCCAGTATCTAAGTCTTATTATGAGGTGCCTGTTGAAAGGTACATACAGAACTACCCAAACTATTGGCCATTTTTTTTTGTATCATTCCAACCAACAGTTATATTATTATAACAGTCAATTAAATTCGCATGGACAATAGGTGACAACTTCTATTTGCTATTTATACTGGGATTGGAGAGAATTTGCATGATGGGTAGTTGGGAGATAGCTGAAAGACTTCCTCAAGGATTCTACATTTTAGCAGGGTTTGCTTTTCCTTTAACTTATTATCTCAAATCTCAACTCAACAAACTGTGTTCCTTTTTCAAAGTGTGATCTGGGACCATCTTTGCAGAAGCAAGACTCAGGGACACCTCTGCTCCCAGACTTTAGAAACTGGGTCATTAGATTACAGTCTCAGGGTCCACAGCACATTTGTGGTTTGCTGCAAATAATAGAACCTGTGATGGTTCACAGACCAGCCAGAGCACTAGAAATCCAAGGTGGGGAGATGGCCAGGAAACAAAAAACAGGTAGGCAGCGGAGAGCACAGCGTGATTTTCACCTGGTGAGAATTTGGCTAGGATGCTGGGGCTAGGAACTTGCTGTCTGCTTGATTCTGCTTAATGCTACCCCTTCACATGTCATCCTTTTAGGAATCAAAATCCCAGTCATAATCATCTGATTAGATGAGGCACCCTTCAGCTTCATTATAGCAAAAGAATAAAGAGAGGAAGTCATCCCAATTTGCTTTCTGGAATGGGAGACATTAGTATGCCTCTGAATTATTTTGATATTTCTGTCAAATGGTGCTCACTTTATGCATGCACTGTTCTATGTGTTTTGCATATATTAATTAACTTGTTCTTACAAAACTCTGTGTGGCACATAGTATTCTTCCCATATGTACAACAAAGAAACCTGGCACTAGAAGTTAATTTATTTGCCCCAAATCACACAGTAAATGATAGAGATAGGATCTGAATCCAGGCCCTCAGAATGTGTGTCTTCTCCATATTGCTCAGCCTTGATAAAAATGAGATTCTTAGTAAAAAAATAGAAAAGAAATATAAGAAAAGAGAAGATGACAAATCTACAAACAACAAATCAACAATCAAATGTTTGACTGAAAAAATATGTAATATTTATATTGTTAATTCATATATTTTATACACTTACTAGAGGCCTAGTGCACTAAATTTGTGCATGGGGGGAGGTCCCTCAGCCAGGCCTGCATCCTCTCACAATCCAGGACCCTTTGGGGGATATCTGACTGCCAGTTTGGGCCAAAACCAGAAGTCGGATATCTCTCTGACAGTCCGGGATAGCTGATTCCTAAATGCTCATCTACCTGCCTATCTGAGCACCTTAACCACTCTGCCTGCCTGCCTGATTGCCCCTAACTGCTTGTCTGCCTGCCTAATTGCCCCTAACCACTTCTGCCATGGCAGCTTCATCCAGAAGGACTGCCAGAATGACCTCCAAAAGGTTTGTTTGGCTATCTGGCCTAATTAGCATATTGTGCTTTTATTATTACAAGTAATTTTGATGTAATATTAGATTTACAAAGATAGTTCAGAGAGTTTCCATATATAATTTGTACTGAGATTTCCTTAAGGTTAACATTTTACATAATCACTAGAGGCCTGGTGCATGAATTCATGCATCAGTAGGCTCACTCTTCCTGGCCTGCAAGATTGGGCCAAAACCGGTTCTCTGACATCCCTCGAGGGGTTCTGGATTGCAAGAGGGTGCAGAGCAGGCTGAGGGACCACACCAGTGCATGATTGGGGACAAGGAATCATGCAGGAAGTTGGCCAGCAGGGTAGGGGCCATGGGAAGGCTCTAGGGCTTGTTCTTGCTCAGTCTCAATTGGCTGGACCAGCAGCAAGCTAATCTGCTGGTCAGAACATGTGCCCCCTGGTGGTCATGCATATCAGTAAGTGGTTGAGTGGCCTTAGCATATTATTAGCATATTATGCTTTGGTTGGTTGAATGGCTGACCCAATGACCAGACAGTTAGCATATTAAGCTTTTATTATATAGACTAGAGGTCCAGTGCATGAAATTCATGCACAGGGGGTGGGGAGCGGGCATTGTCCTTCAGCCCAGTCTACTCCCTCTTCAATCTGGGACCATTTGAGGGATGTCCGACTGCCCATTGAGGCCCAATCCTATTCAATGGGCAGTCGGACATCCCTCTCACAATCCAGAACTTCTGGCTCCCAACTGCTCATCTGCCTGCCATTCTGATTGCCCCTAATCACTTCTGCCTGCCAGCATGATCACCCTTTAACCTCTCCCCTGCAACCCTGATCACCCCCTGACCACTCCCCTACCAGCCTGATTGATGCCTAACTGCTCCCCTGCCAGGCTGTTTGCCCCTAACTGCCCTCCCCTGTGGGCCTGGTCACCCCTAACTACCCTCTCCTGCAGGCCTGGTCACCTCTAACTGTCCTCCCCTTCAGGTCTGGGTACCACCTCCCACAACTTTCCTTCCCTGCAGGCCCAGTCACCCCCAACTTTCCTCCTCTGTCAGCCTGGTCACCCCTAACTGCTCTCCTCTACAGGCCTGGTCGCCCCTAACTGCCCTCCCTTTCAGGCCTGGTTCCTCCCAATTACCCTCCCCTGCTGGCCTGATCACCCATAACTGCCTTCCTTTGCAGGACTGGTCCCTACCAACTGCCCTTCCATACTGGCCATCTTGTGGTGGCCATCTTGTGTCCACATGGGGACAGGATCTTTTGACCACATGGGGGCAGTCATCTTGTGTGTTGGAGGGATCGTCAATCTGCATATTACTCTTTTATTAGCTAGGATAGGGGCCTGGTACATGGGTGGGGTGGCCATCTGGTTTGTCCTGAAGAGTGTCCTAGATCAGGGTGGGTGTTCCCTTGGGGTGTGGGGTGGCCTGGGCAAGGGGCCTGTGGTGGTTTGCAGGCTGGCCACACCCCCCAGAAACCCAAGTGGAGGCCCTGGTATCTGGGATTTATTTATCTTCTACAATTGAAACTTTGTAGCCAGGAGCAGAGCCAAGCCTTCTGCTTGAACAGCCATTGAAACTTTGTTGTCTTAAGCAGAGGCTTGGGCTGGCCAGGGTGTGTGGAAAGCTTGGCTTCCTCTATTGCCAGGGGCAACCCACGCCTCCCTCCTGCTCTCTCTGTGGCTGTAGCCATCTTGGTTGAGTTAATTTGCATACTTGTTCTGATTGGCTGGTGGGCATGGCTGGTGGGTGTGGCTGGTGGGTATAGTGGAGGTAGGGTCAATTTGCATATTACTCTTTTATTAGATAGGATGGTACAAAAAGCAACACAAAGGAATTGACATTGATACATCACTATTACTAACCACAGACTTGAATCCTATTTTCCCTATGTCCTTTCTCTGTTCCAAGATCCAATCTAGGATCCCACATTGCCTTTACTTATTTTGTCTCTTTAATCACCTTCAATTTGTACAAGTTCCTCTATCCTTCTTTGTCCTCTGTGACTGAAATTTTGATGAATAATGCTTAGAACATCCTTCAATTTGAGCTTGTCTAGTGTTTTCTTATGGTAGATTGAGGTTATGAATTTGATGAAGGATACCCTTTCTGGTGCATTCCTTAGGGGAGTATATAATGTCAATAAGTCATAGGAGTATTTGTAGTGATGTTAACATTTATCACTTGATTAAGGTGACTGTGTGTTATTTATATTTATTTATTTAAAATATATTTTATTGATTTTTATAGAGATGAAGGGAGAGGAATAGAGGGTTAGAAACATTGATGAGAGAGAGACATCCATCAGTTTCCTCTTGCACGCCCCCTACTGGGGATGTGCCCGCAACCAAGGTACATGCCCTTAACTGGAATTGAACCTGGAACTTTCAGTCTGCAGACTGACGCTCTATCCACTGAGCCAAACCGGTTTTGGCCTGTGTGTTATTTTTAAGTTATAGCTTTCCTTTATAAAAGTTAGCTAAGTTAACATTTCTAATATTTAGTAATTTTTATTTTTATTATTAGCAGGTTTGATTATTGCAAAATGTCTAATTTGTGGATTTCTGGACCATACTAGTGTATAGTTTGCTCTTGACTTTCATTGACTAAATTTCTGTGATTTAGTACGTAATCTGTTCCTTCTACCCCACAAAACCAAGTGCTTCATCTGATGTGTGAGCCAAGTGAACGATGAGCAGGCCACTGCATCCCTATTCTGGAGCAGACAACACAGCCAAAGGCAATCCTTATTCCTATACAAACTGTTGTACTGCACTAGGGAGTTAGTGAATTATAGCCAATTCTGTCAATTTAATGAGTATCCCGGCTATTTCTTTTGCTGTTCTTGAAGGCTACATTTGTTAGCAAGGCCTTCAGGCCAATTTGGCTATTAACCTTGGCTTTATGATACTATGTACAGCTCATTTAGAACAAATCCTCCATATGTAAAGTTGTACATCTGTCTTTTGATAGGAGTGAAACCTAGGGCAAAATGGTGATGCAGAGAAATTAATGGTAAAGAAACACTTTATAATCATCCCTGTGGAAGACTCTGGTCTTTTCTAATGTGTATATTTTGCTTGTCACTCAAGTACATATTGATTTTACACTTTGGTGTTTCACTCACACACACACACACCACACACACACACACACACACACACACACACACACACACACACATATGGGCCCCTCCATCTGGGCCCATGTGTGTGTGTGTGTGTGTGTGTGTGTGTGTGTGTGTGTGTGTGTGGTGTGTGTGTGTGTGTGAGTGAAACAATCCAGGCCCTCCCCAATCTGGGCTCCCTCAAGGGATGTCCGACTGCACGTTTAGACCCGATCCAAATGGGTAGTCAGACATCCCTCTCACCATCCAGGACTGCTGGCTCCCAACTGCTCTCCTGCCTGCCTTCCTGATTGCCCCTAACCATTTCTTCCTGCCAGTCTGATCAACCCTTAATCACTCCCCTGCCAGCCTTATTGCCCCTAACTGCTTCCCCTTCAGGCCTGCTCACCCTTAACTGCTCTCCCCTGAAGGCCTGGTCACCCCCAACTGCTCTTTCCTGCAGACCCGGTAGCCCCCAACTTTTCTCCTCTGCTGGTTTGGTCACCCCTAACTGCCCTCCCTCCCTTGCAGATTTGATCACCCCCAACTGCCCTCCCTTGCAAAGCTGGTCCCTCTTAACTTCCCTCCCCTGCTGGCCATCTTGTCACAGCCATCTTTTGTCCACATGGGGGCAGCCATCTTTGACCATATGGGGACAGCCATCTTCTGTGTTGGAGTGATGGTCAACTCTTTTATTAGATAGATAGAAGCCTGGTGTATGGATGGAGGCCAGCTGGTTTATGCTGAAGGGTATCCTGGCTCAGGGTGGGGGTTCCCTTGGGGCGTGGGGCTGCCTGGGTGAGGGGCCTGTGGTTTGCAGGCTGGCCATGCCATGCCCCCTGGTAATCCAAGTGGAGGCCCTGATATCTGGGGTTTACTTATCTTCTATAATTGAAACTTTGTAGCCTTGAGCAGAGCCAAGCCTCCTGCTCACCCTGTGGCCTCAGCCATTTTTGTTGGGATTTATTTATCTTCTATAATTGAAACTTTGTAGCAGAGACCAAGGCAGACCAAGGTTGTGGGAGCTTGGCTTCCTACATCACTGGGGGTAACTCAAGCCTTCTGCTCTCTCCAGCTGCATGGCTGCTGCCATTTTTGTTAGTATTTATTTATCTTCTATAATTGAAACTTTGTAGTCTTGATTGTGGGCCTTGGCTGGCTAGGGGGGCAGGGAAGCTTGGCTTCCTCCATTGCTGGGGAAACCCAAGCCTCATGCTTGCTGCAGCTCTGTGGCTGCAGTCATCTTGGTTGGGTTATTTTGCATACTTGCTCTTGATTGACTAGTAGGTGTGGCTTGTGAGTGTGGCTGAGGTATGATCAATTTGCATATTACTATTTTATTAGATAAGATATATATATGTATTAAATATAATTTAATATAAACTTGTCTTAATTTTGTGTAACCTTACGAATAGTGTTACATATTATTTTGTATGTATTTGCTTGTTTCATCTTCAAAATAGATGCTAATATTTGCTCTAGGCCTCCAACAGATCATGCCAATTTCTCATGTTTGGTAAACCATTTAGTAAAATTAAATTTATTTTTATTTTTAAAAATTTATTTTTATTGCTTAAGGTATTACACATGTGTTCTTATTCCCCATACTCCCCATCCCCCCACTCATGCTCTCACCTCTTGTTGTCTATGTCCATTGGTTAGGCTTATATGCACGCAGACAAGTCCTTTGGTTGATCTTTCCCTTACCCCCATCCTCCCCTACATTCCCTTTTATGTGTGATGGTCTTATCGATGCTTCTCTGTCATAGCAAAGGTAGGAAGAGCATAAAATTCCATCTTCATAGTAAGCCAGAGGTTAGTGTGCTTCAGCTCTTGCAATGCTTTAGTAGTTAGTAACTTGGAACATAGTGATGCTGGTTAATATCCCATTCTTGTGTACTTTGTGCAAAAAGAACTTAGCATTTTTAAATGTTACCTTCTGCTTCCCCATCTAATAAAATAATCATTCTTTTTTATCTCAATACTTAGGCGCTTTAAAAAATATCTTAGCAATCTTAGTATTAAATTTAATTTTGTTATATGATTGCTTTGAAATAATTTTATTAGTTACTGCTAGGAGATAATATAGAATCCTGAAACACTGAATTAATATACATATCTTATCATTAATATGTAAGAAATCATAAAAAATTAAAAAATAACTCGGCTTACTTCCCAAGATATATCTATAAAACCATTATTTTCTTTTTTGTTTGTTTGTTTTGAGGTAGTTGGTGGGGAAGTGAGAAAGGCAACTTAGCAGCAGGGAGCAGGATACAAAATTAAATATTCTATAGTTATTTTGGGGTTTCTGACAAATTAATGATCCCTCACTCAGAGAGAATGTGCAGTCGTGGTGTGTTGGAACTGGCTTGTACCAACTTGCAAGAACCAGTTGTTAACTTCTAAGGAGTTTTGTCACCTGGTTATTAAACATAGTTATCATTAAAAATTAAATTGTATAAACTCAGAACCAAGTACATGCTATTCAAAACAATGATAATAAAAACTCAAGACTCATCATTTCTCGGTGCTTTAAATTACCCTTTCCTATTGTTATTATTTTAATCATGCTCTTGAGGTTGTTTAGTCTGTTGTATATGTGTCGTTGAAATACTCTATAATGGTTTACACTGTGCATCTCTTCCAAACTCAGCATACAGGAACTGTACTCAGACCTTGATAAAATTATAATTAACATCATGAGTATGTATTTTTGTGAAAAAATAAAATATGATGGTAGACCGTGTGACTTGAAATCAGTATTCCATTACTTTCTGTCATACATAATAGCTTCGCAAGGAATTTGAGTTTGCTGTTATATTCCATCTGTCTGGAATCTTTTCCCTTCCAATATACACTTGGCTATCTGCTCCTCCCATTTTTATGTCATCCCTTCAGAAAAATCATTTTGATTATCATGTCTAAAATTGCCCATTCTGTCCTGCCCACTCCCTGACCTGGCACATTTGCCTTCCATTGATTGCATTGCCTTCTTTTGTGTTTACTCTAGCACTTATTACTTTCTTAAAGTATGTAGTTATTTTCTTATGTTTACTCTTTCTCCCTTACTGTAATATAAGCTCCCCAAAGAAAGGAATATTCTATGATCTTTTTTATCTCTGGTTTTTCAATCACTAAAACAGTGAGGTAAAAGTTGATTTAATATTTGGAAAATTATATCATTAAAGGCACCTAAATTAAAATAGGGTTGAGGGATAATTAAAGTAATATTTGAATATGAGATAAAATAAGTTTAGTCAGACTACTATCACTCAAAAAAAGAGTCTAAGATGTTGAGGCACGCTGTTCTAATCAAAACACTGTGGTTGTTATTTCTTGGTATCATTTATGTAAATCAAAAGAGTGAGTTTTTATTGTTTCTTGGGGGATGGAATTGGGGAGTAGATTATGTCCAGAATCTAGTTATAGATGGGATTTGTACATTGCATTAATGATGCTGTATTCATCTGTGGAAATAAAGCTTCTACAACACTAATTACATGAGTGAGGGAGGGTTTTATTTTAAGGAACAGCCAGCGTATTCAGATTTTTTGTGGCACTTCTCCAGCTACAGAAGCTAACTGTCAAGAACTACTTTCTTTTTCAGAAGACTTTATAGGGTGGAAGCTGAGGCTGCAATTCTATTCCAAGCTAAACTTTGTACAATATGAGCAAATAAAATGCAAAGTATTGCTTTTAGTGACTTTGATGAAAGTGTCTATAGTATTTAAGAGCCTAGTGAAGTTTGTTGCTAACTTAAAATTTTTTTTTTGTCAATTTTAGAGAGATGAGGAGAAAGGGATAGAGAGAGAGAAATGTCAGTGAGAGAGAAACTTTAATTGGCTGCCTCCTACATACCCCCTACCAGGGATTGAGCCTGAAACCTGGGCATGTGCCCGAATCAGGAATCGAACCATAACCTCCTGGTATGGGCTGACACTCAACCACTGAACCACACCTTATTGGGCTTATTGCTACCTTTTAAAAAGTGTGATTTTGGGATAGGTATATTACCTGTAATCCATGGAATACTGGAATGTATGTTTTATAAATTGAGAAATAAAGGGTAATGAGGATATTGTTTAGGAGACATTGGCAGGTAATTGGGGGAAGCACTTTTGTTATTTCATTCATTTATTCTATACATAGTTTTTAAGCTTTAATTATGTGTTAGGCATTGTTTTAGGTGCTAGGAATACAATGACAAGAGATTAAAAACAAATAAACAAGGTTATTGCAAAAGGATGGTAAGTGGTAGGATGAGAAAATTGGAGGCCTTTGAAGAGCACATAAAAGAGACACCTAACCCAGAATTATGAAGTCTGAAAAGTTGACTAAATGATTATGATATAGCACTGTGAATTAAAGAATCTAACTGGTGTGCAATAAATGAATTGGAGATGGTGGTATGTTAACAAATGTTTAAAACTGGTTCTTAAGGGGAACAAAAAGCCCGGATTGGTTATATTTGCTCATTTCTGCAGTATACATATTTCCACTATGCTGATTTAAGGCTACTGCATGGTGCCACTGAAAGTGAAGATGAGAAGAGATGGACATAGTTTACTCTAGTAAGTGGATATGGGTAGGTTCTTCATTGAGATGACATTAGCGCTTCTCTGGTTGGAGAGGACAGAGTGGAGGCTTAGAGATCAGTAAGAGGCCACTCTATTAAACCGGGGAATAGATGATGTGGTTCAAACTATGATGGTGAGATTTGAGCAATTTACAGAGATATTTAGGGGGTAAAGAAGCAGTCTAGAATTCAGACCATAAACTTGGAGTCAGGTTTTCTCCAAATCCTGATGCTGCCACTTAACTAGCACTGTGAGGCTGGACTATCTTTTAGTTTCTTTGGATTTTACTGTCTCACTTATAAACTGGTGCTAAGGATAATACCAGCCTATTAAGATTAAGAGGAATAAAGGAGGTTATGAAGTGCTTCAACAAGTAAAGCTTATCTTCAATCAATAAATGTTATCTTCAGCAACACAGAATATATTGATGATTAGTGTGATGGTGTGAGTGGACAAAGAAGGAGAAATAAGAATCAGAATTAACTTCTGGCTTTCTGTCCAAACAGGTAGATAGAGATATAATTTTTATAATCTCCCCAGTGGACTAAAGAGGATGGAAACAATAGGGTGTGTAATTAAGAGCTGAGGAAGTACAGATGGAGAGCATAGTAGTAGTTCTCAAACTTGGGTACACTTATGATCATCTGTGGGCTTTGCAAATATAGATCCTACACCATGCTGGGCTTACTGAATTGGCTTCCCCCAGGATATCTGTATTTTTTAGAATGTTCCCTAGGTGATTCTGATGAAGTCAGTTCATAAAACAGCATGTTTGTCTACTTTAGAGGAATCTTCTAAAAATTTAAGTTTATGAAGACAGTTATAGAAGAAAATAGCTGGAGGGAATTAAAGAATGGAAATGGAGAAAGTCTAATGGTTTAAATTCTGATGGGAAGAAGGCAGCAGACATGGAGTATTTGGAGTTACAAGCGAAAGAATAAATGATAGAGGAAGGATTCTGGAAAATAAGATTAAGTTCAAGGTGAAAGGAGGCTGAATGGGTCCTCCACTAAGTGAAGGGAAAAGAAGGAATGGGTGTGCATCCAGATATACTTATTGTGGTTTATGCTTAGGGTTAGAATCATAATTTGTGGAAATAATTTGAAACGTTCCTACCTCTTGTTTTGATGGAGAATTGCAAATCATCTTCTGGTATTAATTTTTGTTTATTCTTTTTTTATTGAATTTATTAGGGTGACACTAGCTAACAAAACTATACAGGGTTCAAGTGCACAATTCCACAACGTATTATCTGTATGCTGTGTTGTGTGTTCATCACCCCAAGTCAGGTCCCCGTCCATCATTATTTATCTATACTCTACCCTTCTCCACCTCCCCTCTTACCCATTAGTGATCACCACACTGTTGTCTGGATCCATGAGTTTTTTTTCTTTTTCTTTTACTTTTTTGCTCAGTCCTCCCACCTTGCTCAGTTCTTTATTAGTAAAGAACTCCATGGATTTAGATAGGCATATGGCCTCTTTTGCAGTTAGGTGTGTTTATGTGGCTATGTTTGGGCTAGTAGGATGTGAATGGAATGTCTACATTTTCTGGGAAATTAAAGTGTCTTGCCCCAGATTGCCCTTCCTCCTTCCACTTGGTTAGCAAATGACTAAATTGACAGCCAGTCTTGGACACCGAGATAAAAACCATATGTTTTCATCATGTGAGGGCATGTCAGTTTGGGGTCCTAACTGTCCTTCTGACAGATCTAGGCTGCTTGCCTGTCTACCTGTGCATGTTATATCAGAAGCAAATAAACATCTATCTTCTTTAAATACTGGGCTTTAGGTCCTCTTTATTATAGCAGCTTAGATTGTATCTTGATTAGTAGAAACCGATTCCATATTCTTTGTGAAGGAGGAGCTGAAATTATTTTCTGAGAATTAGGAGTTGGTGGGAAAGGGCATACAATTTGAAAAGAATGAGATTAGTTTAAAATTATTATTGGTTGGAAGATGGAATAATAGAGAAAGGTACTAGGAAAATATAGAAACTTCTAGTAATCTTGAGAAACTAGAAGACCATTGCTCACAGAAAAAGGAAGCATAAATATGAATTAGGTAAGTAAATTCAACACAATAAGGAAAAAAATCCCAACAGTTTTAATATTCTATCAGAAATGTTCACTTTTCTCAGACTTATAGTTTAAAAACATTCATGACAGTGAAGATCAAAAGTATATATTTAATGGTATACTTATTGAACAAACAACCTATATACACATAGCTTCTAGGCTTGCTTGACACCAAAGAAGTCAAACCGGCATAGAGTACTAGCTATACTTTATTGCCAAATCAAATTTAAATAAAGTGCTGAGAACATTGAAATGACATAAGATGGAAAATGCTTTAACTTTGTCATGGGAAACTTTATGAAGGAGATGGCTTTTTAATTAAAACTCAAAATGTGTATGTCTTTATACCTTGGTATCTAGAGCACATATTATTGGTTCTATGCTTCTACTCTCTTATACCTTTTCTAGACATAGTAAAATCATACTCAACTTTAGTATCTTTTGGCCTGGGCAGATGTAGCTCTATAGTGGTCTTCCCAAGATGTAAGACTTCCTCTGCCATTTATTGCCCTTTGGGTCTTCCACATTTGATAATGTGTGATATTCCCCATATGGGTCCTGTAGAATTAAGTATTTGGACTCACTCATTAGAAATAGACTATATAATTTCCTTGTCACAGACTTCAGTTTTATCTTATCTGAAAAATTATGTAGATTATCTTAAGTTGTGACCACTTTTATATTCTAACAAGGGAATACCTAGTGGCCCTATGTTTTAGGAAAAATCAGCTTGAATTACATTCCCTAAGTAGATATGAAAACAAGAGTTTTTAATTTTTGCTTGTATTTCAAGCAGTATAATTGGAAGTGATTCTTTAAGGATTTATCAGGATCAGAACTGAATGTTATCTTATGAAAAAACATGCACTTTCAAAATTATGATCATGGATTTAATTTTCTTTGTTCTAATCAAGATCTTTCACTTCATTAAAGTGGAGAAACTGTATAATACCACTGAAAGCTGTTTTGAAGACAAGTAAGGTGTGCTTGTACATGTAAATCCCTAGAGAGGCTCCATGTTCACTAGGAAAATGTTTTAATTTGGGAGGACAGAGCCCTAAGCCAAATTCTTAATTATCCTCAATTTAATTGAGAAAATTGCTTAGCGTTGGTTTTTCTGCGAAGTTTGATTGACAGATACCTACTAGCTGGAGATACACTGTAATGCTGAGTAACATAAAATATCTTGAGACTTTTCTGAAGAGAGTTGATATGTATGTAACAGGAACAGAAATGATGTGAGGAGACATGTTTCCTGTTCCCCTGCCTAACCAATCAATTAACTCTGTTGATTGGCATAATCTTTAGAGGCTGAACAATGGAATCAGGGATGGGCACTTGCATAAAGATATTGCTTTGAGAGGAAAGAGAATAGCCTGGAATAAAAAGGAAGGGGAATAGGAAAGTCTTACAAACAATAGGAAGAAGGTTTAGAGAAGGGAGTTGAAAGTGAGCTCGATGTGAATTAAAGTGTGGGTCAAACTGGAAATCAATAGGAATGAGGGGGAAAAAGGTCTTAAAGAAATGGGTTATAAGTTGGATTTCCTTTAATAATTTTCAAGAGATAAAATTAGTAAGTAGGATTGCTTAAAAACTTTTTTTTTTCTCACCCAAGGAGTGAGGATATTTTTTCCATTGATTCCTAGAGAGAATGCAAGGGGTTAGGGAAGGAAAGAGAGAGAAACACTGATGTGAAAGAGACACATAGATTGGTTGACTCCCACACGGACCCCGGCCCAAGTCAAAGGTCAAATCTGCAACTCTGTCATACGCTTCCGACCAGCTTTTGAATTCTGGGCCCTTAAGTGTGCAGTCTGAAGCTCTAACCACTAAACACAATAGCCAGGGCAGAAATAGAATTGCTTTTAATTACATTTGGTGGTTGCATTGTTTCTTTGAATACAACAATTTGCACTTGGTGTTTGAGTTGTATGTAATAATCACAACAATTATACATGAACTCCTTATTTTGAAATACTTTATATTAGCGCTGTATCAAAATCAAATATGATAAAGACAGTATACATACCTGATTTCCAGATGTGGTGACTCCTGTCAACAAGACAAATTTTTCAATTCTCTGGACATCAGTGACACCACTACAAAACTGTATTGGTTTCTCCTAAAATATTTATTGACCTCATGATCATGAACCTGTAAAAGTTCAGATAAAACATGTTTATTATTGCCCTTGTTAGATTTTAGTGACAGGATTTTAGAATAGGATAAAATGTGAATTGTTATTTTGAGATTTTTTTTTTTATATTTTGCTAAAAGCTACAGCTTACATCTTCGGTTTGTTAGTTGCTCAACATAATTATCTTTCTTTTGTCAGGCCTTGGGCAAAGTAAAATCTGTACTGACTTAGCTTTTAGTTTTTTTTTTTTTTATTACAGTGAAGCTTGAGTCTTTCCTAAAATAAGAATGCTGGTATGTACCTAAATTAAATAGGAATTGCAGGCTTAAAAACATTTTAGTAAAATAATGAGATGCCATAATTAGACATATTAAAGTGTTAGTTTTTAGTTGGTTATTTTATTTTGTAAAATTTTAAAAATCCATGCAAAACAGAACTTCCAAGTAACATTGTGGTATCTTCATTGAAAGGAAGGCTGGCGACTAAGCCATAGATTCAGTATACAGAAAGGCAACTGCACACTTTGCAGATGGTAGCTAAAGTGCACTCTGGGTGGAAGGCAAATCATTGGCAGTGTTAGTGCATTTCATAAGAGCAGCAGATGATGTAATTTGCTCAATGTGCATGTTGACCTCAGGATGTGTGAGATCTCATAAAACTTTCAAGCCTGGGCCTTCCAGCAAATATCCTCAGAAAAGATGGAACTTGGTCAAAGACAAATGGCACAAGTGAACCATTTTTAGCCCACTGCTGTTCAGACTATTCTTGTATAGACATGAGCTACATTATAACGACAACAACAAAAAAAAGGCTGGCAAATGTCAAAGAAAAGATGTCTGTTTTTATTCTGTGGGAGTGTGATATTGCAGAGAAATTATTCTTCTGTCATTGTTCGGCACAATCATCATATATGCTTAATTCTTAACCGTCATTTATATTATTTTATTTTATTTTTTCCAGTTTTCTTATATTTTAGTGTCTCTATTACTGGTTTCTAAGAGTTTGTTTATGACTAAAGATGTTAATTTCTCATGCACTGCAAATAAAATACCATTTTTTGTTAAATTTTGCTGAGATGTTTTATTTTTTGGTTGTACTGAAGTTGTATATTAAATATAATCATATTCTGTTTAAAAATGTATACATATAATTTTAAGTGTGATTTTATGTTTCTCACGCCAAATATTTAACTTAGAATTTAATAGTTCATGTAATGTGTGAAAAACTAAACCTTATGCTCTGGTTCATACCAAAAATTAATTTGAGAGGACTATAGATATAAACATATAAACTAAAATTTTAAAACTTCTGGAAAAAAATAATATATTTTATACATTGGGGTGGGCAAAATTTTTCAGACAGGAGCCAGAAAGTGTTAATCATAAGAGAAAAAATATGGCACATCAATCTTAATCAAAATTTTAAAATTCTGCTTGTCCAAAGCCAGTACTAGGAAAATGAAAAAGTAAGTCACATGCTGAAAAGATTATTTGCAACATAAAATCTGAATTTGTTCCCAGAATATATTATAAAACAATTCTTATGAATCAATAATAAAATGACAAAAAAGTTATTTCAAGAAATTAGGCAAAAGATTTGAGCAGATTCTTCACAAAAAAGAATATAGGAAAGACCAGTAAGCACTTAAAAAGGTATCAACATTTTTAGTCATTAGGGAAATGCAGATTGAAATCACAATGAATACTATATTATAACCACTAGCCTGCCTACAATTAAAAAGCTGACCATCATATGTTGGTAATATGTGGAGCAATTGGAGTTCTGATCTATTGCCAATGGGAGGATAAAAAGGTACAACCACTTTGGAAAGTAGTTGGGCAGTTTCTTAAAAAGTTAACATATTCCTACCTGTGACCCAGTAATTTCGCTCCTGGATATTTATTAACCCAAGAAAAATTTGCTTATGCAAGAAGCATGTTTTTTTTAATGCTTTTAAAAATATATATTTTTATTTATTTTTTTTACAGAGAGGAAGGGAGAGAGATAGAGATTTAGAAACATCGATGAGAGAGAGACATCAATTAGCCGCCTCCTGCACACCCCCTACTGGGAATGTGCTCGAAACCAAGATACATTCCCTTGACCAGAATCGAACCTGGGACCTTTCAGTCCGAAGGCCGACGCTCTATCCACTGAACCAAACCGGTTTCGGCTGGATCTATATTTTTTAAAAAATATATTTTATTGATTTTTTTTATAGAGAGGAAGGGAGAGAGATAGACAGTTAGAAACATCAATGAGAGGGAAACACCAATCAGCTGCCTTCTGCACAACCCCAGTAGGTACATGCTCTTGACTGGAATCAAACCTGGGACCCTACAGTCCGCAGACCGATGCTCTAGCCACTGAGCCAAACTGGTTAAGGCTCTGGATCTATTTTTGTTCATCAGTTTATGTTGATCATTATATCCCACATATGAGTGAGATCATGTGATATTTATTTTTCTCCAACTGACTTATTTCACTTAGCAGAATGCTCTCCAGTTCCATCCATGCTGTTGCAAATGGTAAGAGTTCTTTCTTTTTTATAGCAGCATAATATTCCATGTGTAGATTTATCAAAGTTTTGTTTGTTTTTTTAATATATTTTATTGATTTTTTACAGAGAGGAATAGAGAGGGATAGAGAGTTAGAAACATCGATGAGAGAGAGACATCAATCAGCAGCCTCCTGCACACCTCCTACTGGGAATGTGCCTGCAACCAAGGTACATGCCCTTGACCAGAATCGAACCCGGGACCTTTCAGTCTGCAGGCTGACGCTCTCTCCACTGAGCCAAACCAGTTTTGGCTGTACCAGTTTTTTAATCCACTCATCTGCTGATGGGCACGTAGGCTGTTTCCAAATCTTAGCTATGGTGAACATAGGTGTGCATAAATCCTTTCTGATTGGTGTTTCTGGTTTCTTGGGATAGAGTCCTAGAAGTTGGATTACTGAGTCAAATAGAAGTTCCATTTGTAACTTTTTGGGGAAATTCCATACTGTATTTCTAGAATGTTCTTATTAAATATTTTCACTACTATTATATAAGAACCTTGATATTATATGACCTTAAAAACTGATGACAAATACTCAACTTTATATAATAGCACTTTGTGTTAGGACTAGGTTTAATTGTTTTCTTATGATCTGTATTTTGTTAGCTAGGAATTTATTATTAATAGGATTGAAGCTCAGTTTGACTGAGCAAGTGGAAACAAAGAATGTAGTATTTGAAGTGGAAGTACTCTCCAAACATGAGACAAAGGGAGGGAAAGTATCTATACTAATAAAAGAAAAATTGCAAATTGACTGTACCTTCATAATGCCCACCAACCAATCAGGATTTAGTATGCAAATAAACCCAACAAAGATAATGGATTAATTTGCATACACAGCACAGAGTGGCTGGGGGCATTCCACACCTCCCAGCCTCTCCAGGCCTGTGGGAAGCATGGGAAGGCAGAAGGAAGCATGGGAAGGCAGAAAGGCAGCTCCTGGCCAGAGCAAAGGCAGAAAGGTGGCTCCAGTCCAGAGCAAAGGCAGTGCCTGCAGCTAGGGAAAGGAAGGCCCATTTTTGCACGAATCTTTGTGCATCAGGCCTCTAGTGAAATAATAAATAAAGTGAGCTATTTAGAAGCAAGAGAACAGGTACAGAGCTGTAGGTCCTTGAGGACTGAGATTTTTTCCACTCCCTCAATGTGTGTATACACTCAGTGTGCTCATAGGCAGTCAAGCACTTTCTGAATTGAATTATTGAGACCTAGGAAATCAGAGGAGGAATTGAAGGAGTGCAGTGAGGTAGTCATGGTGATTAAAGGGAAAGATTTTAGAAAATGCAATTTGAATTAACTGGAAGAAGGAATTTGAAGCAGTGAGGCTAGCAAAGAGAAATTTGAATTTGTCAAGATGACAGGAAGCAAAAATATTAAAGAGTTCAGGCATACGTCATAATGACAGGGCAATGTACTCACTACACAGCCTAATAGCTCACTCTAATAGACTAGTGACTTCTAGTGATTTATGTAGTTTATGTTTAGGAAGCATGGAGGGGAGCACAGATAATTTCACATTGCAGTGTAATAATTCATTTATCTTTTTAACTCATAGGATAGGTATTTTATTACTTTCATCTTCTTGGGTAGCCTCCGTATTTTGAACAGAGAAAAGTACATTTTAGCCATTTAATAAATGTTGGTAGACATTATGAACTCAATAATCAAGTTATTACTGTATACCATGCACTATTTTAGACACAGGGAATATAATGGAGAACAATATAGACATAGTCATGTTCCTCAATGAATTTATATTCTACTGGAGATGAAAAAGTAGAGGAGACAATTAAATGTAATTCATTCATTCATTCACTCATGCACATACTGTTAAGTTATATAAAACATTAACAATGGGGCAATATTTAGAAAATGTGAGGTGTAGCTAACACTGACAGGGAAAGGCTTTGGAGGATACCTTAGGTAAGACCTGATGGTGAGGGGGATGCAGCCACATGAAAATAGTGGAAAAGAATATTTTGAAGATGAAATCATCAAAAGCAAATACAAAGAGGTGGATATGAGCTTAGCATGTTCAAGAAAGAGAAAGAAGGGTCGTATAAACAGTGGAGGATGGGCAGTCCTGAGACCTGAGAGGCAGCAGAGGCTGTTAGTGAAGATCCTGTGGGAGATGATGAGTATTTCACATTTCCTTCATTTGCAATGGAAAGCAGGGAGGTAGGAGAGTGATTTATGCTTTGGAATAATCACTTTGGCTGCTGTACACATGTCAAGACTGGGGGCAGAAAACAGCTAGAAAGCAATAGTGTAGGAGTAGAAATCAACTTTTAGACTAGAAATGTAGCATAAAGATGGGGAGAAAATACAGCATGTAAATACATACCCATAACACCAAAGATTGAATTGTTTAGGATTGAGATGCCAAATTTTATAATTTGGGGGAACACACACTGCTTTTTCCATTGTTGTATTTCTCAATATTTTATGTTCTCTATGCTTCATTGTATTGATGCAGATTTAGTAGTCAATTTAGAACTCAAGAGGATATGTTACTTTCAGAGTTGCAAACAGAATGATCTCCTCAAAATCCTGGCTCATTTATGATTCAGCAAGATAAAATTAACACACACCAGTCAACCATGGATCAAATGCACAAGCCTCTTCTGTTTTATATTTTTTTTTACATGATTTGAATAGATATTTATATAATGTGTGCCAGTTGCTACTCTAATTGACTTGGATGGTGGAGAAAGTAAGAAATGTCTATTAGGCTTAGAGGATGCTGCTTGACTTCTGTTTACAGATGTCTGATATCAGCGTATGAGTACACATGGGACAAAATTAAATCACCCAAATGTTTGTCATGATTGTTAGTCACTATTCTAACCATTTGAATGAAGGAAACCTTGAAACCTCACAATAATGCAGTAAAGTAGGGACTGTTGCCTCCATTTTACAGAGAAGAAAACTGATGAAGCCCTAATCATTAAGTAACTTGCCAAGATCATTAAGTGGTAAGCTGGCATTTGAACCCAGGTATTGACTCCAGAGCACAAGCTCTTATTGCTGTTATATTATCTCACACAAAATGGGAGCTCTCAGCTCTGTATTTGCTGAAATTAGACCTTATCTTTCATTTCCAAGGTATTTCTTCTCTTTCCCCCTGGTATTTCATCCACCTAGAAAACATTTCATGGCAACTCCAACAAATCCTCAACTGTTCTCTTAAACTAATCTTCTAACCTTCATACAGTATTTCTGCCAATTGTTCTTCTTTTGGTTCCACCTACCCTTTATCCATGCCTTAAATTATGAAGCAGCCCTATTGTCAGATGTGAAAATGCTGAGGTCTGTGTTAAAGATGCGGAGTATGGCTGCTCAGAAAGACATCAGTCCTCAAGGTAAGAGCAGGCCTGAAGGGGACTTTGCTAGCAGTTTTCAACCTGTGGGTCATGACCCACAGGTTGAGAACCGCTGCTGTAGAGCCTAAGACCATCAGAAAACAGATATTTACATTATGATTCATTAACAGTAGCAAAATTACAGTTATGAAGTAGCAACCAAAATAATTTTAAGATTGGGGGTCATCACAACATGAGGAACTGTATTAAAAGGTCACAGCATTAAAAAAGGTTGAGAACCACTGCTAATGCACCTCTCTCAGTTTGTGCTCCAAATATGCTGAGGTTAATTGAGAGCTGAGCATTTTACTAATCTTTACATTTTTTTCGTGCCCCCATACCAGAAACAAATGAAATGAACACCCGAACATGTTTCTTTCTCTGTGACTAAGGCCAGTGCATTTCAAGTTGGATCAGTGGATCCTCAAGCGGGTCACCCATGAGTTCCTTAGCCTGGCAGGTTCATCTTTGGGTTTAATTAGATACTTGGACTCTGCATATTTTATAACAGTATTTTTTTTTTTTAAAAAGGCTGCTGTTTTATTTTTTTTTTAAATCCCAGGGACAATAAAAACCAAGAGAAGGGTACATATTTTAGCAGCAAAAAGCATACGAAGTAATTCTATTCAAATCGTGAGGAGTGCAAGGCCACCCTCAGGCACAAATGTGAATGAGATGATGTTTGTCTTCAGTGTTCCCAGCCTCCTCCTTTTCAACCATTGAGCTCCTTCCTTGTGGAAACTATCAGAATCAGGAAAAAATGAAAACAAATATTAGACTAAATTTTAGTCTAATAACTTTTTGCATTTTAAATGTATTTCTAATTATGAGTTGGCATATATAATTTTTCTTATTACCAAAGAAATTTCAGACATCATTGAGGAGGATTAGAAAGAAGGGTAGAGAATTTAAAAGTTCTTTCTGGCAGCCTTAAATATCACAATTCACAATCTACTAGCTATTCCGATTTTAAGGCTGCTTCACCTAATAGGGCTTTTTATAAGGATATTCCTAATGTATCCCAAGAAACTAAGCAGAAGTGTCTTTTCTGTTCTGGTGTGGTGTAAAACCCATTTGCTTTGGAAAGTTTTTCACTCTGTGAATGTTTGCACTTTGAAAGACCATATTCTTAATTTGGACTAGAAACTGTGCCAAATATCTTGGCAACTTTACAAAAAAAATGACTTTAATGTTAAAGGAAAATCATACACTATGAAGGCTGTCATAATATGTTGCACTGATAAGGGAAAAATGGAATCAATATGGCACTTTCTTGTTAACTTCAGATATCAAAATTAAATCACATTATACACAAGAAATAAGTCTTTTGAGCACATAACTTTTCTGCTGTTTATAGCTGCAACAACTAGAAACAATAAAATATTTGTTATTATCTACAAGGAAAAATCATAATAAGTAATTGTGTCTGGCCAGCATGGCTAAGTGGTTGAGCGTCAACCCACAAGTCAGGAGGTCCTGATTTGATTCTCTGTAAGGTGCATGCCCAAGCTGTGGGCTCAATCCCCAGTGGGGGGTGTGCAGGAGGCAGCCGATCAATGATTCCCTCTCATGTTTCTATTTCTCTCTCCTTCCTTCCTCTCTGAAATCAATAAATATATATTTTTAAATATAATAAATAATTGTGAAGATTTGATATTGTGAATTCATACAAAAGAAATAGGCAATGGAAGATTTGTGCAGCTAAACAAAATTTTAAAATCTTTTAATATAGCTGAATGGACCTTTTGAATTTGATGAGTGTTTAATAAAGGGGCCCATTTAAATATGGGCAGCATTTAGAGAAATATCAAGGGATTGTGTCATCTCCTGAAGACAATAACAACAGGATTTTTACCCCCATATACATATGGAATGAGGGGACAGTGGTTCCTCAAATCTGGAGATGATAGACAGTGTGGACCATATGACAGTAGTAGTGACCTTGACAGCCAGCCTCATGCATCCTGCAAGGAGGGAGCTGGAGGAACAAACAGCCTAAACCTCTTGCATCTCCCTCCTTTCAATTTCTAGGGTGGCTCAACAGGAAGCTGGGGGTCAAACAATCTGTTACTGATCAGCCTCCTGGACATAGAGCAGACTGAGAAAAGCTGGAGAGGAGATTGGGAGGTGCAAGTGGAAGTTACCCAGCACAAGATACAAGGTGGAGGATCAATAACTTGATTCAAAATTAAGAAGAGGGCAGAATTGGGGTCAGAGGAGAGATAGGTTAGCATCAAATTAAACTTGAGAGATCTGAGGTTTCAGCTTCCTTCATTTATTGTATTGGTGAGATTAATTTATTCATTCACTCATTAAATTATAATCTTATTCATTCAAACATTCTTTAGTTTCCACTATGTCAAGCAGATGGTTATTGTCCTATTTGTAGTACACAATATGAACCCAGTCATGCAGTATATTAAAAAAGGGCAAGTAGAAACATCTTCCTGGTGCGTTTATTAATTTTAATTTACTTTCTGTTATCTATATTTCTTTACTCCAACTCTGAAGGCAGGGTCAGGGGGTCTTTTTACATTCTATTCATCAGATTGACAAGATTAACACCAGTCACGTATGGCCTTGAATTCACTTAGGGCTTCTATAGTCTCTGCAGAAGGCATGCCCAGTGACAAGAGTTTAAAGCTGTGATATCCTTCTCAGGTATTTATTGTTCACTTACAGTTTCCCCATTCCAGATTCAATTAACCAAACAGATTCTTTTTACCATGAAGAATGCCACCTAGTAACTCAGTTGACATTACCTCTTTTATCAGGTTGCCAAGGCAGCAGATCTAGAAAGCGAATTGAGTGTCAACTCCTAAGAAAGGGAAAAGATTTTGTTAACCCTTTTCCCACATATATTATGCCTATAATTAGTATTTGTTGCATCAAATAGAACCAGAGACAGGCATGAAAACAGCATGGGGCAGTAAGAGTTCCTAGCTGAGCTAGGTGTGACACATTGAAAGACAAATAAAGTTCCTGCTGTAAAAAAAGAAAGTTCACATTTCGTTTTGCTCCCACAAATGATTTTAGTGACCCAACAGGATCTTTCCAACAAATGGTTTCTAGTGATGTGATGAATTGTCATTAAAACTATTATTATATAGGGTGGGGCAAAATTAGGTTTACAATTGTATGTGTATTATTTCTTGTATTATTACTTATTACTTATTGTATTATTTTTCATACAAACAACAGTAAACTCACTCTTGCCCCATCTTCTATGAAAGACAAAAATCTGGATCTAGTTTTGTTTTCAGGTAGCCCATAGAATGAGCTGATATCTTAATATTTAGTTTTCAAAGCACAAAACAAGAAAAAGATGGTGTATTTTCTCTCTCATGAAAAACCTAGGAGTGTGTCCATTCATATGTGTTATTGAGACATATCTCATTGCCTATTCTGTGTCATCCTATAGATTACTATCATGTTGTTCTGTAATCCTATCTAATAAAAGAGTAATATGCAAATTAACCATCATGCCACCACACCACAAAGCCAATCAGGAGCGAGTATGCAAATTAACCCAAACCAAGATGGCTGTGGCCACAAAGCAAGCAGGAGGCAGGCTTGGGTTTCCCTGGAGGTGAATAAAGCCAAGATTTCCACACACCCTGGCAGGCCCAGGCCTCCACTCAAGGCTACAAAGTTTCAATTATAAAAGATAAACATCCCAACAAAAAATGGCAGCAGCCACAGAGCTGGAGAGAGCAGGAGGCTAGGATTGCCCCGGCGATGGAGGAAGCCAAACTTCTGCAGCCGTGGCCTGTCTTTACCTCCACTTAAGGCTACAAAGTTTCAATAATAGAAGACAAATAAATACCAGAAACCAGGGCCTCTGCTTGGGTGACTGGAGGGTGTGGGTGGCCTGCAAACCACCACAAGACTCTTTCCCAGTCTGCCCAAGGCAACCCCCACCCTGATCTGGGACACCCTTCAGGGAAAACCAGCTGGCCCCCACCAGTGCACCAGGCCTCTATCCTATCTAATAAAAGAGTAATATGCAGATTGATCATCACTCCAACACACAAGATGGTGGCCCCCATTTGGTTAAAGATGGCTGCCCTCCTGTGATCAAAGATGGCTGCTACCATGTGGGCACAAGGTGGCCACCACAAGATGGCCAGCAGGGAAGGACAGTTGGGAGGGACCTAGGCCTGCAAGGGAGAGCAGTTGGGGGAGACCAGGCCTGCAGAGGAGGGCACTTAGGGGCAAACAGATTGGCAGGGTAGGGAAGTTAGGGGCGAAAAGACTGGCAGGGGAGCAGTTAGGCATCAATCAGGCTGGCAGGGGAGTGGTTAGGGGGTGATCAGTCTGGCAGGTAGAAGCAGTTAGGGGCAATCAGGAAGGCAGGCAGGTGAGCTGTTGAGAGCCAGCAGTCCTGAATTGTGAGAGGGATGTCCAACTGCCTGTTTAGACCTGATACCCCTGGATCGGGCAGTTGGACAACCCTTGAGGGGTCTCATATTGGAGAGGGTACAGGCTGAGCTGAGGGACACCCCCCATGCACCAATTTCGTGCACTGGGACTCTAGTTTTTAATAAAAGAATATAAATACAATGAATACTATAGTGGATTTAAACTTTGGACAAAATTTTTTCTTATGGGACTAAATGTCTTCATTAAATGACATTAAAATTTAACTTCCTGAGAACTGTATTTTTTTAATAAAGCCAATCACTTATTTTTCCTTTTGAGAATGACAGGTGAAGATAACCCATTAGTTAGTAAATAATATGACAGCTTTTGAGTTGTACTATATATTTTTTTACAGTGAACCATATGGAAAATATTTGCCAGGATGCCCTTCAGTGGACTTTTAATGTTATCTTCAAGGTCCCTACAGAGCAATTCTCAAGACTTAAACAATGAAATTCAATTCAGAGCATCCACTCCAAGGAAATTGCTTCCTTGAGATCTATTTAGGAAGTGATGTTGTATAAATTCCAACTAAACAAAGTCACCACTATTTGGAGTTTATTAATTTACTGGACTCATAATTCTATAACTTACATTTAATAGTGCCCCAAAGTCTACAAAGTCATATTTTCTTGTTATTTTAATTATATCCCAATTTTTGGATATGCAACCCCAATTTTATCAACCACAATGTCTCAAAACACAACTTAGGCTCTGGAGTAAAATTCTGGTTTTGAAACATGACTGCCAGCTACAGACTATGATCTTGAGTAAGTTACTTTACTTCTATGTTCCTCAGTTAGTTCATCTGGAAACTCAGATACATGATGGTGCCTGTTTTATAGGGTTATCATGAATGGCAGTCAGTAAGTGATTTATATGTGTTTACTACATTCAACTTGTTTGAAGTTAAATAAGTAGTAACATTTGAACTCAGGTTGTCACTTTTCAGCTTGTGTTCTTTCCACCACTCCACACTGTAATTGCAATATTCATTTAAAATGGTGCCTATTTTGCCCGTCTCACACTTTCTCTGGCACTTGGAGATAATACTGCTTATAACTGTATAGTTTGTCATCTTGGTTAAATTTATTAGATCATGACTGCTTGTTGAAGATTTTCATTTGTAGATGCAAATGGTTTGGATGGTAATGGTTTTTAATTTTATTTTTGTACATTTATGACAGAAATTTTAGTATACCAAGTCACTAATTCCTTAATGTTTATTCAAAATTACAGAGAAAATATCACTTGGGTTGATAGCAAAGGCTTCCTTGATCTATGTATAAATGTTTCACTTTCACACTGTTCCAACTGTAAATTTCTTGATGTGGTTTGACTGCTTCTTGGTTACATAAAATGTAGATTTATTTTCACATCCATAGTATCATTTACCTTCACCAGGAGGTTTTAGGTGAAATATTGTACTTATAAATGGTACTTTATGGGAGACATAATTTTCATGCCACTCACCTTCATTTATGGAAGACATATAAATATAGATCTAGGTTATGATCATGTGAGTGATAGCTCTGGTAAGTTGGAGGACAAAATCATTGGAAGAGAGATTTGATAAGTTCTCTGTGGAAACATGAGGTATATTAGTAGATATTTAAGAAGTTAGATTTATAGTCTGAAATTAAGAAGAAAAATTTGGACTAGAGCTATAGATATTTCAGTAGGTAACAAAAAGAGGGTAGTTCATATTACAGTGGCTGAGATCTGTCAGGGAGAATATAAAGAAAAGGTCTGCAGAGGGAAACTTGGAAAAAGCTAAAAGTTATAGAATATGTAAAGGGGGCTGCAAAAGAAATGGGAAAAAAAAGTAGAGTCAAGAGAAAAGCCAAGGCAGGCTGTTGTTATGGAAACCAAGAACCTGATCCTTTTATATACTTTAAACTAGAGGATTTATAAAAAACAAAAACAACAAGCCCAAAACATGTGTTTTTATTGATGTTTGGAGTGAGAGAGAGAGAGAGAAAAATCTATGAGAAACATTGGTCGGCTGCCTCCTGTATGCCCCCTACTGAGGATTGAGCTTACAACCTGGGCATGTGCCCTGACTGGGAATGGAACTTACTACCTCTTGGTGCATGGGATGATGCTCACCCAACTAAGCCATGCCAGCCAGGGATGGACAAGTAATGTCTGAGCTATTATGTAGTGTAGTATATTGATATGTAACAATGAGCACAGTTGGGTAAACTTATTTGCTACTGGGGAAATATAGACAAAGACATAATAAATTCTATTACTTTGTTAAAAGATGAAAAGTACAATAAATATAATAAAGCAATGTGAGAAAGACAAAATGAAGGGATTAGTGTTGGAATTTTAAATTGTGTAGTCTGGGTAGTCAGTGATTGGCAGACTGTGGCTCACGAGTCACATGCGGCTCCTTGAGTGTGGCTCTTCCACAAAATACCATGGCCTGAGCAAGTCTATTTTGAAGAAGTAGCATTAGAAGAAGTTTAAGTTTAAAAAATTTAGTTCTCAAAAGAAATATCCATCATTGTACTGTTGATATTTGGCTCTGTTGACTAATGAGCTTGTTGACCACTATAGTAGGTAGACAAGAAGGTGGTAAATCTTAGCAAAGACATGAAGGAAGTAAAGGGGAAAAGATATAAATAATTTCAGAAAGGATGCAGTGGTCCATATGTTTCAGAAGGATAAGGTAAGGTACTGATTGAAAAGTTTTTATTTGATTTTTGAAATTTGGAGTCAATCTGGACAAAAACATGGGGAGAAGCAGAAGGAAAATTGCAATGGGTACATGTATGAATGTAAGGTGAGAAAAGACACAAAAAACATGGAATCTCTTTCTACCAGTATAATTATGAAGGGAAGGGAAAATCAATGTGGCATCCAGAGACATACATTAAAAAAGATTTTATTCCATTTTATTATTAATTAGGGGAGACTTGAGAAAAATTATAGACTAGGGGGTGGGAGTAGGGAAGAAGCCAGCATAAAAGGGATTATAGGCCCAGTTTGGCAGAAGGATGTGATTTTATAGGAGGAAGTACTTGAGGACTTGGGAAGTGGGGAAGAGAGAATGGGTTATAAATGGTAAAAGAGCTCTCTCACTGGCCCAAAAGTAAATGAAATATCGAGTTGCTTATAAATAATTTAGTGTTGGGAAGAGGTAAATAAATACTTAGTTTTCTCTATGACATAAGTAATTAGGCTATTTGTTAAAATGATAAAGTAGGTAATGAAGGAGGAAGGCCTGGGAAGATTTCATATAGCTACTGTGGGACAAAGAATAGGGAAATGACTAGGACTGCAGAGCAATTTTGAAGGCCTGGTTGGAACTGATTTCTATGAATTTTTCATGCCATTCACCTTCATGATTGTGCATTCTGTCTTTTCTCTAATACGCCTTATCAGTCTAGACATAGAAGAGGAATGAATAGACAGCTGAATTGATCCAGGCCTGAAGTTTTGCCTGGTGTGTGTGATAAATTGACTGAAAGAATGGGAGTTAATAGGTTTGGTGAGATCGTATTTGAAATGATACTTAGATTAGTCATAAAGTAGAAAGGGAATAAATAGGGGTGGGCTGATGAATAGGGACCAGATGAAGACATGAAGGGCAAAAGAGAAGATGGAATATGTGTGAGGTAACTGAAGATATATGAGGATGTGGTTTGATTTGACCTTGGAGTTCAATATTTCAAAAATGTGGCAGTTCTAAGCGATACAAAGCCCAGGATGAGGGTGCTCGATATAAAGTGGAGGTGGGGAGCATGTGGAACTGAGAAGGACAAAAAACTGTGAGACAAGACTATTGGACTAGTCAACTACATGTCAATTGAATTTACCCAGCATGGTGACAGGGATTAAAATAGAAACTGCGAACAAGGTATACAGTTATTGCTGAATCTGTGAAAGACTGTCTTGAAGAAGAAAAGAGGGAGGTGAGAAATGAATCACAGGCATCCCAAGGGAAATTTCATAATGTTTAGACATTTTGTGAGACTGAAGAAGATTGTCTGGGTAATACTCTCTCAATGGGTATGGTACAGTGGTTGGTGAACCGAGGTTTGTGAGCCACGTGAGGCTCTTTGACCCTTGAGTGTGGCTCTTCCACAGAATAAATACCATCGCCTGGGCAAGTCTATTTTGACGAAATGGCATTAGAAGAGTTTATGTTTAAAAAATTTGGCTCTCAAAAGGAATTTCAATCATTGTACTGTTAATATTTGGCTCTGTTGACTAATGAGTTTGCCGACCACTGGTATGGTATATAGGTTCAATATATGCCCTTTATAAGAACAAATTAAGCTCCAATTTATCATACTTATCAATTTATCATAATTTAACCCAATATAAAATAATTCCTTAATGAATTGGGCTTTTGCTTCTTTCATTTAGACATTTTGGGTGAGAGCAAATCACAAGAAAATAATTATTAAGGATTAATAAAAATGTCTTTTATTGGTCATTTATGGTTGAGAATATATCCATGCTAGTATCATGTATTTTCTACATTTTCTTCTTTAAAACTGTACAATAAGTAATGACAAAAAATAAAATTTTCTCTAATTTAAACGGAGCTTTCAGTTTTAAGAATAAGCAAAACAGAAACATAATGTTTTAATTTGGGCCAATTTCAAAACAGGAGCATTAAAGGAATGGGAAATTTTATAACTCTAAGCTATAGTTTTTCATTGTTTTCAAATTTTTGAAGTTTTCAAAAACTTCAAGTTTCTGACTATGGACAATTAAAATAAATAGACTGGTTCTAGTTAAAGATATATTTCTACTCTTCTCTGGCAAGGATAGGCAAACTACTGACACATTTATGCACTGTGATGAAGGCACTGGTTTAGTCTCTCTTTAAATATAGGGAATTTAATTGATTGTAGAGACAAAAGCTATTGATAATGGTACTTTACAAAATGTGATGAAAATTACTTGTGGATATAATGAGGAAAATTGGCTGTAATGTGCTTGCTATACATGAGGTTCCTATAACTTCCCATTCGATTATATTGTTTCTGTCCAATGCCTTGCCATTCTTTCTTTCTTTGTCTTTTTCATTCTCTTTATAGTATCTGGCACCTTTTTTTCATTAAATAATTATATGTTATGTACTAAGTACATAATAGGTACTTTTTGGGGCTATGAACCTATAGGGAAAATATATTTTTCATTTTTAACCTACATTCCATTGGGAGAAAATGAAGACAAAGAGATATCTAAGATAAGACAAGCATAATTTCTGAATCACAAGGTAGTGCTGGGTTACTCAAGGGCAGATTTTAGTTTATGTTTAGGGACTTAGCAAAACAAAGACAACCCCCTCATTCATTCTCACAGAAAAAGAAAATTTAGTTTTGATAGCCTTTTCTGAAAATTTTACAATCAGAAAAAAAAAAAAAAAAAAGAATCACGATTTTTAAAATGTTCAACACAGGTATAAAATTTGTCATTCAAGACAAGATTGTAGTTTGAATGAGATATACAGGGAGGGGGGTGGTGACTCCGAAGTTCCCTGTACAGCACTGCATAAAAGTAGATGGAATGGAAAAGTATTGTCAGGACAGATATATGCATTGAGAATGTTCCATTTGAGAATGTTTCCCTCTGCCTAGCACCTTCTTAAAAAGCTTTGAGGAAGAGATCAGCAGGAGAGGTCACTGACAGATAAACTCACATCAGATTACATTCAGAATCTTCATTTATTGACACCATGAAATATGTTTTTAAGTATCTATACAATAAAAAAACAGGTTCATTTTTTTGGGGGGAGGGGGAACCGAGTTGCTATCAGTAGACTGGAGAGTAGCAACAATCCTGGGCAAAACTGAACCAGAAGGGCTTCTCCATTTTCTTACTCTTCATTCATCCCACCCTCTATGCTACTCAGGCTTCCATTTTAGCTTTTTCTTAAAAACAAACAACAAACAAACAAACCTCCAGAATCTCTATCATTGTTTTTCTTCAGAAAATAGGATTCCAAGAATATGTCATTCTAGTTAAGCAGATTGGTCACCTCAGTGATATTACTCATATGTTACATCTTTGCAAAGGATAAGCATTTGGAGTTAGTCTGTCTTTTTCTGTTGAAAACTAAGCACGATCATAACAAGTGTTTTGGAATTTTTTGAGAATATTTAAAAGAACACATTGTGTTTATTTTAAGCTTTTTGAAAATGGCATTTGGTTTAACATTGAGAGTATAGGATGTTCTCTTTTTAAATTATTTGAAAAATCAGGACCTTTTTTTTAAACTACTAATGTGGGAGCACCTATCTGTTATGATGGAACACAACTCTCTCTATATTCCTTCACTTCTAGGAGTAATTCCCTGAAGTGAAGGAAATTATTGGCTGATTGGTTCAAAACAACACTTTAACTGCATGATTGAGCTTACTTCTTCCCACCTATGATTTCAACAGTTACAGTATTGGTCACAGAGGAAAAATAATAGGTTTCTCCTACAGTCAATCTGACATGACCATTGATGAAATCAATCAGCTTGGCTCTTTGAGAGCATGTTTCTTTGTCACAAGTACATTGTTAAGGCCCCAGGAAGCATGGTTTGTAGCTTGTTTCCAGCAATAGCTAAGTTTCCAGAAATTGTGTGATTTACATTTTTCTTTTTCTTTTCTACTTTCTCTATTTCATAATAAAGAAACAAATTAAAAACAATCAGGGAATGGTAGGTGACTTCTCTATGAAACTTAGACATAATTTAAGTAAAATTTTAGGAGAAAACTTGATTCTTCACTTCAAAGTTGGATAAATGTTGGCTCTTTCTAATTTTTTATTCAAAAATTCTAAACTTTCAGTCCATATTAATAGCAGAAACCCATTTTAATGGGAATAAGAGCTATTTTTATGAAATACTTTACATAAGGCTGTAGATTCTCCTCTTGTTAATGTTTAAAATAGAACAGACCTTGTCAGTTTGGGACATCAACAGATCTCTGATGGGGATACTCAAAATCACAACTATAGTACAAAAATCAAATGAGCCACTTGCCTCTGTGATTATTTGGGAAAGATACTTACTTAAAAACTCTTTGCGGGCTAGATAAACAGATTTATCTAATCAATGATCACAGCTCCTTAGATGTGTTAAACTTCCTGCAAGAGTGTAAGTAGTAGCACTCCTGTGAGGTAGCTAGGCAGTTTACTATGGAAAGACCTTCAAAGTTCACTCAGTCTTTTTGCTTTTGGACAAAGACAAATTATGGGAAATGGCCATAGATATTATTTCTAGTTTTCCTACTTTTGTGCACTTGTAGTCATCCTCACTTCATGTGATCTCCCCTCTTTTAAAGATGAGGCTATTTGTAGTACATTCACTTAATATCTCCCTCACTTGTTGCTTTTTTCTTTCTTTTTAGTTTTAAACAGCAAGGCTTGCTTAACCGTTCATATTTCATTATTTTCTTGATTATTTTCCATGAGGTTGGGTTAAAAAAACCAACAACACAAAGTTAATTTTTATTAGAAATCTCATTAAAGTTCTTCAGATGATTGGATGTTTTTTTTTTTTAATATATTTTATTGACTTTTTACAGACAGGAAGGGAGAGTTAGAAACATCAATGAGAGAAAAACATTGATCAGCTGCCTCCTGGGGATGCGCTTGCGACCAAGAGTCATGCCCTTGACAGGAATGGAACTTGGGACCTTTCAGTCTGCAGGCTGATGCTCTATTCACTGAGCCAAACCATTTTTGGCAGATAACTACATGTTTGAACTTACTTCTTCCTACCTATAATTTCAACAGTTATTATACCCTGAAGTATAAAGAGGGATTTCCAAACCCCCAAACTGTATGGCTTCAAAAAAAATCACTTATCTGTGCCTCACTTTCCTAGACTGTAAAACTAATATGTTGAATATGATAGTCCCTTCCAATTTTATCAGTGTTTATCTATCTATCTATCTATCTATCTATCTATCTATCTATCTATCTATCTATCAAGCCAGTGACCAGAATGATGTAATGGCCAGAACAACTGGTCGCTATGATGTCCACTGCAGTCAGCGAACCAGCCTGATCTGGGGCAAGGCTGGCAGCCAATCTCCAGTGACCCTGCCCCCGGCTGGCCCCACCTCCATGGGCCCTCACCACCTTGATTGGTCTGTAGCCCCTCTTCTTGGCCTCCCCCACTCCTGATTGACCCTCCCACTCCATAGGGGGTGGAGCTGGCTGGCCAATCTCCTGAAGCCCCTTTTCCCCCACCTGCTGCTCTCGCCTAAAAGATGGGCCTCCAACACCCCAATCAGGGATAGGGCCAGCTGGCTAACCACCCAGGGCCCCTCCCCCAGGCCATTGGCCCTGATTGGCCTCCCACTCCATTTGGGGGTGGAGCCAGCCAGCCCCACCACCCACAGCCCCTCCTCATGGTGGTCCCACCCCCAATCAGCTCCTCCATCCCAATGAGGAGTGTGGCCCAACCCAGGGTCTACTCCCCAGCTGGCCCAACCCTGATCAGGACTCAGTTGGGACAGGCCGGCTGGCCAACTTCCCACTATCTTGTCCTTCTCCTGACAAGCCTGGCTCCAGTCCCTAATTGGGCAGTCCGGTTGGATCCCATTCATGCATGAATTCATGCACTGGGCCTCTATTATAACACCATTGCATATTATGGTAGTTGTTGATTAATATATCTTTCTTATTCTTAAATATTAATTCTCTGAAGGTAGGGGCTCTTACTCATTTATCTCACTAAATTAGAGCCTCACAATGCCTGAGACAGAGTAATAAATCTTTGTCAAATGAATGAGTTCCCTGAAAAAGGAATGACTCAGCAGTAAGATTCACTGGGAGTTGATATAAATGTTGTATTTCAACAGATCTCAGTATCAGCGCAGGGGGAAAACCAAGATTAGATTTAACAACAACTGCTTATGTTTACAATTTGTAAATACAGTGCATAATTATATGGTATTTGTCAGGATAATTTGGGGTATAAGAAATTCAAGTTGGCTTAAACAACAAGGGAATTGGTTATCTTATGTAGAAAAAAGTACAGACCACAGTAAACATAGAGTAGAGTAAAATAGGGCTCCAGCTTAATGTCTTCATGATTCTTTTGGCTGGCTTTTTTTTCTTTCTTTCTTCATTTGCCACTGAATGGCTTCCTTCATGATTGGCAGGTGGGAGCCTTCAGTATTGGCAGAAACATGCACCCTGGTTCTGGAGTAGACCTCTCTTTCTACCATGGAGTTAACATTTTTTCTTCAGTCTGATTAGTCCATATTGGGTTGTGCATTACCCTTGGCCTTCATGTTTGCCAAGAAATGCCATTTAATAATTTGAAATGTGGTTGGGATGAGAGTGATTACTAATCAGGAGACTTTGAAGTTGTAGAGAATTAACTTGCCCCAGCTAAACAGGCTGAGTATGGGAAGTATGTAATGGTTAACAGCACCAATAATACCGCCTGTCTGCATTCAATTCCCAGCTCTCCTGTTTACTTTCTCTGTGAATTTAGGCCAGGTAACTAACTCAGTTTCCTTATTTGTAATGAGGGTAGTAGCAATACTTACTTCATAAGCACTGTGAAGTTTAACATGAACTACTGAGAACATAAGTTAAGCACTATTGAAGTGTTAGCTTTCACTTTTGAATTATTTAACTAAAACTGATGTTGTGTTAAAAATATAAAAGCAGAGAATTGGTTCAATGTTGGTAAACAATAACATTTATTACATATATATTTTCTTTTTTTAAATAAATCTTTATTGTTCAGTTTATAATAGATGTTCCTCTTTTTTTCCCCTCCATAGCTCCTCTCCATCTGATTCCCCATTCCCACCCCATGCCCTTACCCCTTGACACTGTCCTCATCCATAGATGTAAGATTTTTGTCTAATCTCTTCCCACACCCCTCACACCTTCTTCCTCCCCTCGTCCAAGAATTGTCAGTCCATACCATTTCTATGCCCCTGATTCTATTATATTCACCAGTTTATTTTGTTCATCAGATATTTTATTCACTTGATTTTTAGATTCACTTGTCAATAGGTATGTATTTGTTATCACTTTGTTGTTCATAATTTTTATCTTTACCTTTTTATTCTGCTTCCTCTTCTTAAAGAATACCCTTTAGCATTTCCTATAATCCTGGTTTGATGGTGATGAACTCCTTTAGCTTTTTCTTGTCTGTGAAGCTCTTTACCTTCAATTCTAAATGATAGCTTTGCTGGGTAGAGTAATCTTGGTTGTAGGTTCTTGCTATTCATCACTTTGAATATTTCTTGCCACTTCTTTCTGGCCTGCATAGTTCCTGGTGAGAAATCAGCTGACAGTCATATGGGTACTCCCTTGTAGGTAACTACCTGTTTTTTCTTGCTGCTTTCAAGATTCTCTCTCTGTCTTTTGCCCTTGGAATTTTAATTATGATGTGTCTTGATGTGGTCCTCTTCGGATTCCTTTTGTTTCAGTTTCTGTGCACTTCTAAGTCCATTTCTTTCACCTGGTAAGGAAAGTTTTCAGTCATCATTTCTTCAAATAGGTTTTCAGTATCTTGCTCTCTCTCTTCTTCTGGCACTCCCATAATTCTGATGTTGATATGCTTGAAGTTGTCCAAGAGGCTCCTTGCATTATCTTTACATTTTTGGACTTTTTTCTTTTTGTTTTTCTGGTTGGGTGTTTTTTGCTTCCTCATATTTCAGATTTTTGGTTTGATTCTTGGGTCCCTCTAGTCTGCTGTTGGATTTCTGTATATTATTCTTTACTTCAGACAGTGCATGCTTAATTTTGGACTTGTCCTTTTCTGGTTTTGTTTTTTTTTTTTGCATTCTCATTAAGATCCTTGAAGGTCTCACTGATTTTCTCAGAGGTCTCACTAAGTTTCTCAGTGTTTTGTAAAAGCTTCTTGAGTAACCTTATAAATGTGGTTTTGAATTCTATGTCCAGTAGTTTCAGTTGTGACATGTTTCTTTATCTCTGCATTTTGACTGCTTCCTTGTATTGATGGAATGGCTTTGAGTGCTAGTTGTCCTTAATGGCCCAGTAGTTCCGTCTCCCCAAGCACCTGAGGTGGGACACTCTTGATGCATTCCTTTGTGGGCTGGGTACACAGTCTTGTAGTTAAGCTTTGATTCTGTTGATACACTGGGAGGAATTGACCTCCAGGCCAATTGACTGTGAGGATTAGCTGTGTCTATTAATGGAAGAACTGCTGTGCTAGAGATACCTGTCTGGGGCAGGACTTGCTTCAGTGGGGCTTTGGTGCTCACCAAGTCTGCCTCTTGAGTGTGTCACTTATAGATGTGAGGAGTTGAAATCTGGTGTTGTCTCACACTGACCTCTAGGTACATTGGTTCCTGGATCTCCAAGGAGGTGCAAGTCAGCGAGTGTCTGAGGCCACCAAGCAGGAGCTAAAGGGAGATCTGCAGATTTCTCCTCTTTTCTTGGAGTTTGAAAGTTTTGGAGTTGTCTGACCCAGTTGCGATTTGTTAGGTTAAGCTGCTAGAGGGCAGGCCATTCATATGCAAAAGCCACTGCACAGAGCTTGGGTGGGTTTGTAATTTGGGTGGGGCAGGGTCTCAGGGAATCCCTAGGGTGTGACAAACAGAGCTGGCTGCCAGTCAGCCCTCTCTGCGTCTCTGTGTTTCTGTGTCCCTGCATCCCAAATCCTGTGCCCCAGCTCAGTAATCAATGATTCCTGTGTGCACCACTGTGAGAGAGCCACCCTCCCTTTCCATCCCGATGGCAGATAGTCCAGTTTCTCCCTGTATGAGTCTGGGTCCCCAGAATCTTGCTGGAAACTGGAGTTCAGAGCAGTTGGGAACTTGTAACTTCCTCCCAATTGAAAAACAAAACAAAACAAAAAACAGCTCACACCAGCCCAATTTGCCCACATCTCCATACCTCTGCATTTCTGAGCCTCTACACATCCTACCAGGTCTCAATGCACTTTTTTCTTTCCTTCTAGTTGTAGAACTTCCACTCCACCAGCTTTCCCATGGCTCTGGGGGATATCATGTTCTCTTTTAGTTGTAGTTTTGGTGTGGCTGTGAGAGTTAGCATGTATAGGTGTATAACTTATGCTGCCATCTTGGTTCTCCCGCACAAGTTTTTTCTTTAGAAATTTTACTTTTAGGATTATGCAGTTATTTTTGAATATCTATCACTATGTAATGATGAGTTTCAAATTTACATGTTGTTGAATTTGTCTTCCATCCTTTTCAGTGACCTTATGACCATTACTCTGAATTCTTTCTTTGACATATTGCTTGCTTCCATTTTGTTTACTTTCTTTTCTGATGAGTCCTGTTTTTTTTTGGTATGTGTATTGTTTCTTTGTCTCGCCACATTCGCTCCTCTCTGGATTTCTGGTTATGTAGCTCTCTCTCTTCAGTGTTTACTTTCTCTAGACCAGTCGTCAACAAACTCATTAGTGAACAGAGCAAATATCAACAATACAACCATTGAAATTGCTTTTGAACTCAAACTTCTAATGTCACTTCTTCAAAATAGACTTGCCCAGGCCGTGGTATTTTGTGGAAGAGCCACACTCAAGGGGCCAAAGAGCTGCATGTGGCTCGAGAGCTGCAGTTTGGGAACCACAGCCCTAGGCAATATCAGACCCCTGTTTAATTTGCAAATTCTGGGTGGATATTAGTCGATTCAGCTGTCCTTTTTCTCTGCTCTATGAGAAGGCACAGGGCTCGACCTCATATTCATGCCACTTTGTCTCTTTCTGGACAGACTTTCTAGGCACCCACAGTCAGAGAGGTTGGAGTCTTGGTATTCCTGAGTTTGCAGCCGAGGCAGCTCGTCTTGCGGATTGTGGTTGTAGGGTCCCAGGAGGAATCTGTGGTCCCTGGTTTTGGTAAGGCTGGGCTTCAGTTTACTGCCACTCTCCCCGTCAAGATGTTGTGGTCTCTGCAACAGAGTCAGCAGCTCCAGGAGAAATTTCAGCAACAGTTGGTGCTGCCTGGCCGGGGGAGTTTGGTCTGTTAGTCTCTAGCAATTCCTTGGTATATAATTGTCTCTCACTCACAAATATAGACACTTGCTGCACATCCACGTACTCTCCTTTTTTCTTTCACTCACACATTATCTTTCAGCTTGCCATTCCATCAGCAGCCATTTTGGATTTCCTGAGTTTCAAATTTAAATGGAAGAGTAATCAGGTGGAAAAGCAAGTGCTTAACTCCTATTAATCATGTCTAGAAAGAAAGAAATAATATCTGCCTTCCTATTCCATGAGTGTGTATTCTGACAATCTTGTGGTCATTTAACCAATTATAGACAAACAACCTCACAATAATTTAGACAAATGTGTTTTTAGCAGATTCTTAAACACCATCTACTTTACCCTTTCATGTTGAAAATAAGAAAATTTAGACCACAATAAATTATGTGGACTTACCCAAGATTCCAGTTTGTAGCAGGACTGGTTTTAGAGTTAAAAGGTTTTAAAGTTCACTCCTGGGTTAGTTTACTGGTCTATATAACCTTCCTCTTGAGTGCCTGACTCACAAACTTAAACAATGAAAAAGAGATATGTTTTCTTTTACTAAAAATTAGAACTTGTGCTAGTGTATGTTCTGAAATTTGTAGTATAAAACCACGTACATATTTGGCCTCAACAAATCAATGTCTTCAAAATAGCTTGACCATTGCTGCATAAGGGGTCCTTACAGTTAATAGCATGCCACATATTAGTACACAGGATTAAAGGAGACGGGCTACACAGGCTACTGGATATGGTTTGTTTAAGTTATATTTTCAATAAAGTTGGTTGCAAATACTAGCTCAAATTTTTAGATGTATGTAATGACTTAGCATGTCAAGTTTATTTTCCAGAGAAAGCTATATTAATGTTCATAAAGAGAAGGAAAATGTACATCCAGAACACATTAAAATTCCTAAATATTAGATTCTGAAAATATTGTCAGTGTTCAAGGATGGAGGAGTAATCTACAGCTTTCTAAATTTTATAGCATAATTTGAAAAAGAAAATCAGGCTCAAAGAGGTCACATGATACAATTCAAAATAGAAAAGGCAAGGGCAATTAATAAAAAGCTCAGCCCTTTGATTATCTCTCCTAAAGCTGCCTTAAATCGGTTGCTGACATTTTATTGCCTTACCAACATGTCTTCTAGGAATCACAAACCACACATACACACATTGTGTGGTACTTTATATTTCCTTTCTGATATTTATTGGAAGCATCACAAGCCATTTTACAGTTCCTACAGGTTACCCTTACTGTTCCAGTTGTTCCTTGGTTGGTAGCTCACTTTTTTGTCCTGAAGGATGCTATTAAGAAAATTTGTGAGTTGAGACACTAGAAATGGTCCTTCATTTGATGCATAATTAAACAGAGATATAAGGTCAAGTAAGTGTTAATGAGCAGTGATATATTTCAAAATCTATTTTAGAGATTGCAGGCATCTTGAATGCAAGAAACTTGACCTTTCATATACTCCTCATTTTACAGGTTTTGCACTATTTGTTTTCATGTTGTTATTCTTTGCTTTCATGTTATTATTCATTAAAGAGGATTTTGTGTGAATACCTGTCACGTTGCCATCACTCCAGTAAAAACAGATCATACAATATTATCTTCACACCTTTCTTCATGCTTTCTTTTGATCTTAAAATTTTATTACAGACAAAATAAGCATATGAAAATAAATAAACAGTAAGTAAAAGAAGAAAAGGAACATATATTTCCCATTTTGAGAACCAGGGAAATTGAAAATCTCCTCCTTGTATTTTGATTTTCTTGATAGCATGGACCTTGAGTGAGGATTCTAAAACTTACCATTTCATATTTTCTGGTGAAATGTTCAAATGGAACTAAAATTTTGATATTCTTTCAGTGTGCCTTTCGAGTTATCTCAGGTCTAGATTTTAAAAGCACTTTTCTCAGGGTTGTTAAATTGCCATTCATATCTGAGCAGATATAAAAGGTCATTAATAAAACAAAAGGTAGACTGAGCAAGTACTTAAAAGTGCAGAGAGTTTTTAACTGACAATAAAATAGAGATAATAAAAGTGTTGACTAGATGCTATATAATATTTGGGGGATAAAATGATTGATGTAGTAATATTCTGCTGAAATTTAAATTGTATAAAAATAAAGATGACCAAATCAAGGGTGATTTAAAAGACTAATTTATAAAATAGTGCTATAATAAGGAAATTAGTTAGGTGAACTTATGCAATTGCATTAGTACAGGGATATCATTAATTTTGATACATGATATTTAAGTAAATATTGAGCTGATCAATCTCAATAATTCTTCACTTACATGAGAACAAAATATTCACAAAAATACATTTTTGAGATACAATTAGTAGATATAGTCTATTTTATTTTATTATCCTCACTTGAAGATATGTTTATTGATTTAGAGAATGAGAGAGAGAGAGAAAAACATTGATGTGAGAGAGAAATATTGATGTGAGAGAGACATTGATTGGTTGTCTTCTGTATGTGTGCCAACAGGGGGATGGAACCTATAAAACCTAGGTATGTGCTCTGACCAGGAATCGAACCTACAACTTTTTGGTGTACAGGATGATGCTCCTACCAAATGAGCAACCCATTCAGGGTGATATAGTTTATTTTAAAAATTAGCAGCAAACTAGGTTATCAGGATATGCATAGGTACCTTATATTCTTTTTGACCATTTCCGTACAAAAGACTATGCCAAATCTTTATATGTTATGTGCTGTTTTCTTAAACTGATACAATTTAAAATCATATGGTAACTCATACACTGACAATTCACATTAATTTTCCATTTAAAATGAAATCAATAATCTTCAGAAATGAAACCAGTATGTACGTAATGGGAAATATACACTGAGTGACCAGATTATTGTGATCCCCGAACGCATAATAATCTTGCCACTCAGTGTATATCCTATATAATAAAAGGCTAATTTGCAAATTGTCCCCTTGATGAGGAGTTTGTCCAGCAGGCAGGCTGGCTAACCGCCCATATCCCCTCCCCCTGGCCTGGCTGGCCAGATCCCACCCATGTACGAATTCATGCACCAGGCTTTATATATAAATACACACACAAACACACACACACTGAGTGGCCAGATTATTATGCTTTCAGAGATCATAATAATCTGGCCACTCAGTGTATATTTTTAATTAATCAAACTATATGATTAATTAAAAATAGTTTTTTTAAGACCATTACATTTTTGGTTTTGACAATTTAAAGTTATTCTATAAATATGTCATTTTCATTTTAATCTGAAAATTATATAATGAATGTGATTTTTAAATAAAATTGGAAATAGTTGCATTTCTCATCTTAATGAAGTACAAAATAAGAGTTTCTATGTATTTTTTATATATTTAATCATGTCTATAATGAAAAGCCAATTATTTTCCTGCATCTTTAGTGAATCATTAAAAATGAAAATAATTTCCTTCATAGTATAGAATAAATACATCAGTTTATCCTACTATAAAATTGATAGTTTTTATATTCAGAGACAAGTATTAAAGAATAGAGAGCCAAGATTCTTACAGAGTTTTGTAAGATATTTCTATGTGATCAAAGCTTGATAAACATTGACTAATGTAATAGGGTTTCCTTTTTCAGGTGTGGGCACAAAGAGGTTCATCTTCATGGTTCTGCACACATATTACTGCCATATGGTCTTTTCATAATAGTTATTTTATTATTTTATTTATAACCAAATTTAAGCATATTGAAAATATTTTAATAGTGCATAAATGGGCAGTAGATATGAAGAAATTAAACTTCCATGGGTTCTGTGCTGTGACCTTGCTCTCCCCATTGGGATTTAACTAGGATCTTTATGATTAAATTTACTAACAGGTCAATGGGATATTAATGGGTATTCTTTAGTTGCCTTGTAAACTCATAGTGGAGATTAAAAATTTCAATGTATAGAGTATTTGCTTAAATTTTTTATTCTTCCTTTCTCTGAAAGAGCAAATTTAGAGGTGCTGTAAAACTACAAGTGAATATTGCTATGTTGTGAACTATGTATAGTCTTGTTCCTGAATAAAATAATTATAGTTGAAATATGGACTTAAACTGTATTCTTTAGTTACTGTTGTACATGAGGAACTCAAGTAAAGAAAAAATGCTATACTGACTGAAACCATGCTTACCTGGGAGTCTATCTTCATTCCTTTAACAAGTATTTATTGAATGCCTATTATGTTCTTTGTACTGTGTAAGGTGCTGGTGATACAAACATGAATAAGAGGTATTCCTTTTGTCAAGAATTTCACGTACAGTGGGTGACAGACATTTATAATTGCAATGTAAAGACAGGGGTGGAAATGTGTAGGGTATCTTGGGAGCACCCTGGAGTGGCATTTTTTCCAATCTGGATCTGGTGGGAGTGGTCTGACAAGAATGCTAAGATGCATTTATATACAGTACTAATTATATATTAAAATATAAAAATAAATATAAAAGGAAAAGGATTTCAGTTAGAGGAAATTGTTTGATGAGAAGGAAAAGAGAAAGAATATGGTACATGGGACACTATAAGCAACTCAATATTTTTAAAACAAAATGTGAGTTGAGACACAAAGCAAGTCAGTATTTTAAAAACAAAATGTGAGTTAGGACAGGAAGGTGTTCCAAATGGGAAAGAGGTAAGGCTAGAGAGGCAGGCAGGGGTAGGAGCATGTGGGACAAAGACACGTGCTCTTACATGAGGTGGGCTGATCCTCAATATCATTTTATTGCTTATTTTTTAATTTTTATTTTTTCCTGTGTCACAATGTCATTCTTTGCGAATCTCTGAAGATTTTCAGTTTGGAAAAAAAATTTTCCATGGTTGGTCCCAAACTCTACCTCATACTTAATTTTGCTGACAGATGAGGAAATATTCTTAAGCCTGAGAATAATGCTATCTGTGTTCCCCTTGCTAAGTAGGTTTTGTACTCTGCAAAGTAGATATTTACATTTCTCATCAACCCAGGAGAACAACTATGTGGTAAGCAGTACAAAAGGGCGCCTTCTCACTTCTGGTTCATTGGGGGTTTTATGTTATCACAACTGACAAGACAAATTGTGGCATTCACAATGTGTGATTATTGGAAATAAAATATTTTTTTCAAAAAGGAAAAGTAATCCATCAAACCCATTGAAAACATGCTAGCAAGTGAAGCCAGGTAAATTGGATTTACAATGCCTTGGGAGTATACATTTCTCAAATGCAGGACCAATAACCATTTGAAATGATATTGGTAAATGTTTAGGGACAGCCATATCAAACTTTTAAGGATTTCATTTTCACTGTGGAAATAGTCTTCAGTCATTCTTGTAATATAGAGCACAGAATTCCTCAGTATATCATCCTAACATGGAATAGAAAATGAAATTCCAGGCACATATGTCATTTCTTATTTTTTGGAATGATTTTTGAAATTCTTGAGGAGAAATTAAAGTGATGGCTTCTTCCTGAATTCTGACATTGTTGGGTAGCTCATTCAGAAACAGATTGACATAAAACACAATTCACAGAGTTGAATTAATATTTTAGAGGGAAATATATTCTATGTTTGATGCTTTTTATTACACTAGCTTGTATCCTATAAAGGAATTTCAAAATAATCTTAAAACTCTGGCAAAATATACTGTAATCATGGCCAATAAACAGTGATATTTTAACCTATCACTAATAGTATGCTGTTTTCCTCTATTTTTTATATTTAAAATTACATTTATCTCTATTATTCTTGGCATTATGTAATGGTTCTAAAATGAGCTATGATTTTGAAATATACTGTCCACTGAAAGGCTGATAAGTTTGGTTTTAAACTGAGATTAAAGCATAGGCTATTTAGACATCCCAGGTGATAGATCAGGAGCTTGCCTCCGACTTAGATTCCTTTTTTATACAATCATGCCTGCCAGGCTCACCTTAATGCGAATCAATGAGTGAGCTCATGATTAAAACAAGAAAGCCTATGTAATGAAAAATAGTTTTAACATTTTAAAAATGAAATTCCATATTAAACTTGTGTGATACAAGGGTCGCTTACATTACCCTGTATGCTGCCATAAACAAGAGGTTTTTATTGATATTCTTTTAGAGAAATCTACAGGTAGGAGTCTTTGTCTCTAGTCTTCCTGTTTTGAAATGCATATGTCTGTCTGTCTTATCTACATCTATGTATCCATCAAACATTTACAGAGAATATATGGGAGAAAAACCTACCAATGAAGCTTGTATCAGTGGGCACCAAGAATACAGTGCCTTCTAGAAAAATTTCCTAATTCTCTTAAATATGGCTAAATAATAAATATTAATCTTTTATTAATTTGTATTGGTATAATAATTTTAAAATAAGGATATGTGATATATTCATTCTTTTATTACTTAACTGATAAGGTATAAGGCCTTACTAATAGGTTTGGAGATTCACTAGGAGCATTCACAGGTCTTGGAATAGGGTCTACTCACAACGAGGACTTATTAAAATACAAGGATGCAAAGTACAGTCAGCACAAGGAACAGACACATGGGATGAAGTCTGCAGGAAACCATACCTAAGCTTCTGGGAATCCTGTCCCAGTAGAGTCTCAGATGACATGCCTCATTCCTCCAGCAATCAATTGTGACAACATGGCTCTCAGGGAAGCTCACAAGAGATTCAGTGACTAAGATTTTTATTGGAGGCTAGTCATGTTGCCCATTCTGTCTGGCATGTGCTAAAATGTGAGAGTCTCAGGAGGAAAGCGAGGGCTCAGTATGAGCTATCTTGTTTATACACATGTAGGCATTCTTATCCATTGTGGCAATGGTAGGGACACTCCTCAAATCCAAGTTCCCATCAGCCCCTGCTAAATTTCCAAGCAGATGTTTCTAAGGATAGCAGTCTCAAGATAGCTAGTAACTCTTTTTCTGCACAGGAACAAAGTATGTTAAACTATTTAGATTCTCGTGTGGGTATTAAAACTCCCCTGCCCCATCTCCAAGTATTAATGTACGTTAGCAGTTGAATTTACACACTAATTGGGAGCAGTTAACTTCAAGGTGTATTTTATTTTCTTTTTTAGGTCAACTAAACATCTGCTGCCTATAAATTTTAGATTACTGCAAACAAATGAGGTTTTATTTCATTGTAATAGAGAATATTTAAGATGTTTCTATAAATCTCATTCCTTTTGGATAATTTTTAAAAACTTTCAGAAGATGAGGTTTTCTGACCTTATTTTCCAACCTAGGAGAAAACACAAATTGAAGTATATGCAGGTCCATATAGTGCTTATGTCTTCCTATATTTGGGGGTAAGGAAAGGGAAGAAATATATATGTTTATCATTTACTGCTACTTTTATTGATACTTGATCTTTAACTACACTACCTTCCTCAATTCATTCTTGCTACTGATAGAAGGCAATCATTAAAAAAAAACAAATCTGATAATGTCATGTTTCCCCTGAAACTCTTGAATAGTAACAATTGTTCTGACTTTCAGCCTCACACCTCTCCATGCTTCTATCAATGTGTGTTTGCATATTTTAGTCCTCCTGCCTGGAATTATCTTTGTTCCCCCTTCCCTCATTTTTTTTTTTGGTTATTTGGTTTTTAATCTAGTTCACTTCCACTCATTCTTCAGCTTTCAGCCCATATATCAATTCCTTAATATTCCTCACTTCTAGGATGGGTCCTATTCTAATAGATAGGCTCTCAGAACATAATACAGTTGAAAATGGACATTTCCTGACATAGTTTTGATTGATCTCTGTCTTCCCTATTTCCAAACATTAGACTGAAGTCCTTATGTCTTTAGTGTGTAGCAGAATTCCAGGCCTATACTATATAATATTTGTTACCTGAACACTGAGGGAAAGTTTTATTTCTTCATGCCCTCGTATCATCAGAATTGAGGTAGGGATCTAGCTTCTGTGTATGGAGTTTGGGGTATTACAGAATAGCAACCAAGCCATAGTTAAAAAAAAAAAGTATCCTATATAATAAAAGAGTAATATGCAAATTGAACCTAATGTTGGAATGACTGTGAAAAACCGGTCCCTGTGATGCACACTGACCACCAGGGGGAAGAAGCTCAATGCAGACCCTGCCCCCAGGTGGTAAGTGTGCTCCCACAGGGGGACTCCGCTGTCTCCTCCGTAGTGCTAAGTATGTCCAACTGTGGCTTAGGCCCACTCTCCGAGAGGAGCAGGCCTAACCTGTCAGTCGGACATCCCCTGAGGGGTCCTGGGCTGCCAGAAGATTGTCTGACTGCCAGCTTATGCCCAGTCTCCTGGGAGTGGGTCTAAGCTGGCAGTTGAACATCCCCCAAGGGCAGTGGGATCTCCCCCTCCCACCCATGAATTTTTGCTCACTGGATCTCTAGTTTAAAATAAGAACTTTGGCATGTTTATGTCATTAATATAGAAGAGGGGTATTGTACTCACCCTGCAGAGGAAAGGTTCATCCCCTCCCAAAATTTGGTTTGAATATTGAGACTAATAATGCTACATATGCATGAAGAGAGTTTGAAATGCTTATTTATCATAATGAAGAGAACATTTAATCATATTTATAATAGCAAAACATATGCCAGTAACTTATTGGATAAAGTCAATAATTTGCCATATATGTATAACCTTAATTGGTGAGACCACAATGCTATGGTTATAATAATCCACCATGAGGTGCCATTCATTTTTCTAGATTTAAGAAAAGGCCAGATTTGGCTATTATTAAAGGAACAGTGGCCATTATCACTCTTTCCCATTGATATAATAGATTTTATATCAATTTTGGAAGAGGAAAATCCATGAAGTACTTTTTTTTTTTTAAAGAAAATTGCAACTGCCAAAGACTTAATTTAATTTCAATTTATTAGTCTTTGTTTCAGACTGTCCATATCTGCTATAGGATATTTTAGGGCAATAGTTACCATAATTATGAGAAATTTAGGCAAGGCAATATTTATGATGGTTAAGGTGATGCATATCTATATGTCTTTAGTTTATATTTTATAACTTTCCAAAAGTATAGAAATTACTTTGTTTAAATTGAGGGGGATTCCATAGTTTAAATGTAATTTGAGTCCTAGTATGGACATAGATTATAATAGTTTGGCAAATGATGCATTCCAAGGATATTACACTTGAGAACCTATACTGTTGAGGTACAAAAGGCAATCAATTCTCTTTTATCTTTTTGTTATATAAATTTTTAAAGTGCAAGTTCGATTTCCAATTGAATCAAAAGTTTTGTTTGTTTGTTTGTTTCTACCTCCCATGCCAGTTTTTCTTTGTCATTGTTCTTGTTGTTGTTTATATATACCTTGTGGAAAGGAGGTCCTTGCTTATAGGCTCATAAATTTGCTGCTCATATTTATGTTTCTTCTTCCAGAGAGCTTCAAACCAATATCTTAAAGATTCGGGTTCTCCTCCATATCAATGGTTGCTTTATAGCAGCGGTTCTCAACCTGCGGGTTGTGACCCTTTTGGGGGTTGAACGACCCTTTCACAGGGGTCGCCTAAGACCATCGGAAAATGCATATATTTACATCACGATGCATAACCGTAGCAAAATTTCATGGTTGGGGGTCACTACCACATGGAGAACTGTATGCAAGGGTCACAGCATTAGGAAGGTTGAGAACCACTGCTTTATAGGGTTTAAGGAATCCAGGTTGATGTGGGGTCTCATGGGGTGAGAGTGGAGGGTGCGGGGAATGAAAAGAGTAAGATGTTTTCCTCTATAATCCTAAGGGTTATCACCTTTGTTGATGACAGAGGTGTAGGCAGCAGCTGCAAAGGCATTTTATATTGTCCTGGTAAGCCATCTACTTTTAGGAGTGTGACTCAGCATGCCACATAGTAACTGCTTTCCTCCACATAACAGAGCACTCACTGGGTCTACAGGTTGCACAGGATATCAGTCTTTCTCCTGACCACTCTATAGAAAGGGCCAATCCCTGGTTGATGTTGGAATCCAGACTACAGAGACAGGTTCAAGATATATGATCCAGGGCCCCTTTAAGGAGGGCCCCAATCCATATTCCTGTCCCTAAATGCCAAATGATGAAAACATCTGACAGGTCATGTAAATCTATAACAAAAGCTTAGGAGGACTCAGCAAATATAGCACAAAGTAGCACAGCTGAGAGCACAGTCTAGCCAGCAGGCAGCATAGCTCCAAGGGCGTGCTCTTCAACAGACAGCAGAGCCAGTTAGCAAGAGAAGAAAGATTCCCAGCAGTCTGATAATTCTTTAGACAGGCTTGCCACACACATTGTTATAGTCACCCTGCAGAAGAGAGATGGATTCCCTCATCCAAAAGTTGCTTCAGATGTCAGGCCTGGTGACACCATACATACAATGAAAGGGTATGAAAAAGCTTATTACTTACATATAATGAGGCTTTCTGAGGAGAGCAGACAAATCCCTAAGCAGGTCCCCAAATGAGTTGAGAGGGCTGTGAAAGGAGACTGGGTTGTGATTTTATTGTGGTTAATGGGGAGCTTGGATGCAGGTTTCTGGTGCCTGGGTCAGTGATGGAATGTTTTGAATTTCCTGATGTCACTGAGAGAGAGAGCATCTGAGCTTTCTTATCAGCTTGCTCAGTCCTGGGGCAGAAGGGGACTGGGAAAAGCTCTAAAACTGTAAGCAATCAAATGTAAAAAAAATGGATTCTCAGAGGATGGGGGGAAAGCTGCATATATTTTTGGTGTTTGGGGTATGTCTGTTATAGAAAATGTTGAGTCTCATTTTTATGTAAATAATCTTTTTACTTGTGTTAAAAATCATGCTTGAGATAACCTTTCTTGCTCTCTTTTTTAATCTTCAAATTTTATATTATCTGATACAAAGATTTATTGTAACCCTGATTTGCTAAGCCTATTACTAGTATTGTAGCCTTCAATTATTATTCTATGAATACAGTTCAAAATCATGAATTCCATCTGAACCTCACTGTGTTCAGAAATCATAATAATCTGGCCACTCAGTGTATATTGCTGATCCAGGTCACAATTTTGAGCCAGACCACAGAAATTGTAGCTGCCTGTCCTAGGTCAACCCAGATCTACATTCAGATAACATGTAATATCAATTAAACCATTCTATTAAATGGAAATTATCTATGATAAGTCAATGATGTACAATCTATTTACATAACTGGTTTACTTAAAAATTGTGTTTGGTTTATGTGTTTCCCTCCACATTTTGGAATACTTAATCCATTGGAATTTTAAAGTAGTTCAAAACAAATAATATTTTTCCTAGTAGAGATTATTTTCAACTTAATTTGAAATATATTTTATTTTACAAAGCTAATTCATTAACATTCACTGACAGATTTTAGCAAGTAAATGAGCAAATTATAGAAATTGAAAATAGAACTAATGTTTGGCCCAGAAATTCCACTTATAGCAATATATCTGAAGAAGCCCAACATACCAATCAGAAAGAATATATGCGCCTCTATGTTCTTAGCAGTGCTATTTATATTAGCTAATATCTGGGAACAGCCCAAATGCCCATCAGTAGATGAGTGGATTAAGAAAGTATGGTACATTTATTTACACAATGGAATACTGTGCAGCTGTGAAAAAGAAAGATTTCTTACTCTTTGTGACAGCCTGGAGGACCTGGAGAATATTATGGTGAGTAAAACAAGCTAGTCAGAGAAAAGCAAATACTACATGATCTCACTTATATGTGGAGTCTAATGAATATAATAAATTGATGAGAAAATGGATCCAGAGGCATGGACGAATGGAACAGACTGACATATCTCATAGGGGAGGGGAGTGGGTAGATAGGAAGAGATTAACCAAAGACTTTATATGCATTGCCCATGAACATTGATAATTGTGTGATGAAGGCCTGGGGTGGGGCAGGGGAGGCCTGGTGGGAGGAGGGGAGCAAATGGAAGAGAAATTATGGGACATCTGTAATACTATCAACAATAACATATATGAAAAAGAACAAAATTGAAAAGAAATTAATTATGGCTTAAAATAAAAAGGCTGAGAATATATTAGCTATGCTCTGGAAAGTCCAACTAATGTTCTTTGTTTTCTGTTGGGTCTGTGATGGAATGCATTTCTAGGGCAATTTTACTGTTTGTACTTTGCAGCTGAACATTTCCATATCTTATATATATATAAAAGCCTAAGCGACCTGCTGACCGGCCAATAGCTATGGTGCTCATTGACCACAAATGGGCAGATCGTCAACACAGCAGCAGAAAGCACAGGAATGAAAACATGGAAAAGATTGATGAATCTCAGAGGGAAGAGGGGAAGGGGAGAGCAGGAAGAGATCAGCCAAGGATCATATATGCATACTAGAGGCCTGGTTTCCGGATTCATGCACTGGTGGGGTCTCTAGGCCTGGCCTGTGGGGATTGGGCTGAAACCAGCTCTCCAACATCCCCCAAGGGTCCCAGATTGAAAGAAGGTGTAGGCCAGGATTTGTGCACCAGGCTTCTAGTTTTTGTAGATTATTGTAACAGTCCTTGGTAACAAGATTATTCACTTTATATTGAATTTAAATTTTTTTTAGGGCAGGTAAAGAGTATCCTCTCTTGCATTTTTCTATTTTTATTCACTTGGATAACATAATACTAACTTTAATTTTTTTAGTCCAGACATCTATATGTGAAAAAAAAACACCTAGAAATCTTAAATTCAGGTTGTTATGACAGAACTTGTTGAGAATGTCTAAATAATTTCTCTAATGAGATCAATATACACTTGAATAATAAAGGAGCAATGGATTCCAGTAGCAATCTCCAGTTTTTCCTTTAACTTTTGATTGTGAAAAGTCTCTGCATTGTTTCTAATTGGACCTTCTCTGGATACCATCTGATTTTGTTTTGTACAATCTCTACTCTGCAAAGATCTCTCTGTTTTGTGTTATTAGATTAAACATAAAGGAATTTAGTAAAAGGGCATTAGGTAGTTTGTAGGTCCTCTGGTTGGCTCAAAGATCTGTAAGAGCCTATACTGGTGTTTCTGGACACCTGCTACCACTGCCCACTCTTATTACCAAATGCTGCCACGCAATAATCTTCAACTGACAGTAACAGCCAAAGCAGGTTCTTATCTGTAACACTTAACTGAAAGGATACAGCTAGGCAGGGCAAGCCTTGAAGTATCTCCCACTCAGTCATTCACAAGGACTAACTCGTGATGTCGAATTTGTAGTGCTATATTAAGCATTAAAAACTTTGGCAAGTTATTTTGGCTCAGTTCCTCTATTAATCTTTTCTACCCTTCCTTTTCAACTTGGCTCATGAAGACAGCTTCAGGTTAAGTTGATATCTATAAGTTATTTAAACTTATCAGAAATAAATGCAAATCCTTTGTGAGAAACTATAATAGCATCTTATTATCTACATTTAGCAAATTAAGGGGGCAATGGATGGTCATAAATGTTTTACATGATCAATTTTCACTATTTAGTGCAGATTCTTTTGTTAAAATAGTCTGCATTTTAAGTCACATATTTGTTACTAATTATGTATTATTTTATTAGAAAAATTCTATTGTCTAACAGACTTTATATGTCAAAAAGAAGCATAAGAATTGATCATGACAATAATTAAGTACTTATTTTGTGCCAGGCCCGGAACTGCCCTTTGAATGAATTCCTAAGTCTGATCCTTAGCTTTTTCGCCCTCCAGCTGCAGGGAATGAGAATCTATATATAGGCTGGGACGGAGGTCCTTTGGCTTAGTCATTGCCTGATGATTAATCTCCTTCTGCCTTTCAATGTTTTTCTTTAATACACTGATATTCCTTAGCATTAGCCTTCCAATTCCATAGTAGTTTTTAAAAATTAAATAAAAATTTTGTTTTAGAATAGTTTTAAATTTACAGAAAAGTTGTGGAGCTAATACAGAAAGTTCGTTTGCTATACTGCTGACTCAGTTTACCCTGCTGTTAGTATCCTACATCACCATGATAGCTTTGTTATGTTTCGACAGCATGTCTCCATAGCCCTTTATGATCTGTGACTAGTTTCTTAGACTTTTCTTGTCTTCAGTGCTTGATATTTTTTAGGCATACTGGCCAATCAATGTTTGTTTGTTTTTTCAACATATTCCATTGATTTTTTACAAAGAGGAAGGAAGAGAGATAGTTAAAACATCAATGAGAGAGAAACATCAATCAGCTGCCTCCTGCACACCCCCCCACTGGGGATGTGCCAGCAAACAAAGTACATCCCCTTGATCAGAATTGAACTTGGGATCTTTAAGTCCTCAGGCTGATGCTCTGGTTTCGGCCAATCAGTGTTTTTGCAGGATGTCCTTCAATTAGGATTTGTCTGGTGCTTCTCTCATGGTTAGATAGGGGTCATAGGTGTTTGGGTAAAGACCACAAAGTTGAAGTGCCATCCTCATCACATTATACAAAGGGTGCATGCAATCAACATGATCTGTCACTGAGAATTTAACCTTGATCAGCTTTTTGAGGCAGTGTGGGCCAGGTTTCTCCATTGTAATGCTACTTTTTCCATTCCTCTTTTTTTTAACTCTTTAGATGTAAGCCAGCAAGGGAGCTCACTCTGGGAAGTAGGAGGGTTAAGATGGTGGGGTCGAACTTGTTTCACCTCTTAGAGGCGGGAATATCAACATAACTTATTTGGAAGCTTTCTGTAAGAATTTGTCTTTTCTCTCCCATTTTTAATTTATTAATAATTTATATCACTGTGGACTCATGAATATTTATTTCACATTTGGGGTTATAATCCAATACTCCATCATTTATTTTGTTGCTTAAATTAGTCCACATTTGGCCATTGGGAACTCTTTCAGGCCTGGTCCTTGTATCCCTTTGGCATGCCCTGATTTATAGTACTTTCAATTATGACATCCCTTCATTCTCTCAAAGTTCTGAGATATTGCGTATGCTAGTACATTCCATCTCAGGTCACCACCTATCAAAGATATAACAGCTGCTGAAACTGGTTTGGCTCAATGGGTAGAGCCTGGAACCTGAAAGGTCCCAGGTTCAATTCCGGTCAAGGGCATGTACCTTGGTTGTGGCACATCCCCAGTAGGGGGCGTGCAAGAGGCAGCTGATCAATGTTTCATCTATGTTTCTAACTATCCCTCTCCCTTCATCTCTGTAAAAAATCAATAAAATATATTAAAAAAAAATATATATATATATATATAACAACTATTTCACTACTGCAAGCTAGGCTTTATGACTAGTGATGGGATTGTCCTTGCCAGACAGATTATCCAGATCCAAATCTATCTTAAAGTCTGCTTCCCAGAACTATTTCTGATATCAACTTTTCTATGTTGGATTCCTTGGGAAACATATTCTTAACCAGAGAGTGATTTTTTGGGGGAAATATTTTTAGGGAGGTGGGGAACACAGCCTGGGCACAAGATGAAGCCAAACTGCAATGCTGTTGCAACAGGAGTTGTAGCTGATGACAAGAGCAGCTATGAAGCTGGAATGACCTTACAGAGATCTCTTGAGTTATGACAAAGGATATGTATGTGTTCGAGGTTGAAGTGGAGACTTTGTACCCTGCATTCATTGGCGAAGGAGTGTAATTTTGAGTAGGGAAGCTCCCTTTGTAGTGAATCGTTCTTTTTAAAATTATATATTTTCTTGATTTCAGAGAGGAAAAGAGAGGGATAGAAACATCAATGAAGAGAGAGTCATTGATCAGCTGCCTCCTGCATGCCCCACACTGGGGATTGAGCCCGAAACCCAGACATATACCCTCATAGGGAATTGAACCATGACCTCCTGGTTCATAGGTCCACATTCAACCATGCTGATAGGACAGCAGTGGGCCATTCCTAAGAAGAGGCCCACCTGAGTGCTGTCAGCAGTCAAAATTCCCAACAGCTGGAGAAATGAAATTTAGTCCTAGAAGGAGAATCTGAGCTTTGTAATAGAGTGCTCAACATCAATAAGAAATGTGCCTGTTTTATGATCTATAAGTACTTGGTTACTGCAATTTCTTTCCTGCCTTATTTGCTGCATAAGATAAATTAGCAGAGTAGCCAATTCCTGTGGCTTTTTCCTCCTACATTTGGAACTATTCCTGTCAAGCCGCTGACCTATAAAAGCTGGTGGTGATGTGCTGGATGGAGTTTTCTGGAAGCAATTTCTCAGGACTTACACTTTTACACTTGTCCTATTTAGGTTGATCTTAACCAGATACTACATCTCTATTTTTCCTCTCTAGCTTTAAACTGGACTTTCTACATATCTAGATTTTTTCCTTGGAGTTTGAACTGTGACTTTCTCAGCCTATTGGCATTTTCTAATTCCCTTCTGTTCCCTAGACTCTGTTCCAATGGGGCTAGGTGGAGTGGCTTTCAAGTCAGGGAAAGGGAGAACTTCCCTAACCATTTATTGGGGAGGAAGTGATACAAAATAAAAGAAGGTGAAGGGATTACATGGAGTACATGGAGGTGGATAAGCAGGGGGCTGGGGAAGGGATCGGATGGAGACAATGGGGTCAGAAGGAGACCTTCCTTGGGGCAATGGGCACACTATACAATGTGCAGACAACATTTTATTGAATTGTACACTTGAAAAATGAATGGTTTTGCAAAATGATGTCATCCTAATAAATTCAGTGAATAAAAATACTGATCCTCAGGGATACTCAAATGGTTCCTTCAAAGGTCCCTTATGTTGTGAGAATTAAGACAACTGAATCTCCTGAACATGTTAAAGGATATAGAGAGCCTAGAGTTTGGTACAGAAAGAGAAAATAAACAGGAAAAGAGACATTTGCCTTGATCCAAATGCTAAAATCCTAAGCTAGAAAAACGGTAACAAATATGCTAGGCTGGATATGACTTTAGAAGAAATTTAAAATATTTTTGTGTTTTTTTGTTAAGGAACACTTGTGAAAGTTTTAACTTGCTTTTCTAAAAAGTGGAATTCAATATATATTTATGTCCTCTAAGTACTAATCAGTTAATTATATGGTAGACATGTGTAGAGGAAGAAAAGAAAATATTCCTCTCCTACTTTTCATATGTTAATGCTAAATGGAACTGAAGGAAGACTTCTGACATCACTGTCCCTTCTTGCCTGCCTCCACCCATTCTAGTCATTAAAATGTTATTCTATATTTCTCATTCTTAGATATCTTTATTTTCCATCTCTTTATTATTCTGATAAATTCCCGTGCATTTCCTTCCAATTCATTAGCACAACTGTTTGTATTTAACCTATTTAACATATTAGATATTTAATTTAAAAGCTACTTTTTTCACAATGTCTGTTTAGTTCATGTTCTAATCTATCCATTTTTCTTCTTATCATAGCGATAGCTTATTTTTATGGCATTTATTTTGTATTCTGACTAATGATTTTACTCATTCCAACTTGTGGTATTTCCAATGGATTTT
>PVJN01005014.1:0-85344 GCA_004026805.1 Lasiurus borealis | reverse complement strand
CCCCCCCCCCACACACACACACTGGCCTGATCACAGGTATGGAGTAAAGCTACCATCATCATTACTACCACCACTGTTACCACCATCATCACCTTTACCACCAATGTCACTACCACCATCACCACCTACATAATTACTGTCAACTGGCCTGCTTGTCCCAACTACCCACCCTGCTGCCTACTCATCCCCAACTTCACCTCTCTCTCCCTCGCCGGCCTGATCACCCACAACTGCCCTCCCCTCTTGGCCCCTAACCACCTCTACCTCAGCCCCACCATCATGGCTTTGTCTAGGAAAATGTCGGGAAGGTTTCCTGGAAGGTCCCCCAGTCTAATTAGCATATCATCCTTTTATTGGTATAGATATGTGTAAAAATGAATCTTACTTCCCAGATCTGTGAGTTTTAACACATGTTTAGATCTATATACCTACTACCACCATCAGGAAACAGATATTTCAAACATATCTTTATAGTCACCACCAATGACAAAGACAGAATGCTATTGGCAGTAAGACACAATACTACCTACTGGCAGGTACCCTCCATTCCCATCCCCCTTTTTATGCCTTCCCTATACCTCAGGACAATACCTTCCTTGACTTTTAAGACTTCCATTAATTTTGCCTATAAGAAATCATGTAGTATACTTTCTTTTGTTCCCACATTTATTCCTCTTGTCATGTGATTACAATAAAGCAATGAATTGCACAATATTTTATTATATGTAGAGCACTTTTGACATGCATAATTAAAAAAAACGTGTAGATAGATAATGAATTGAACTATGTTCTTTGTAATGGTTTCTGGACTTTGTGTTATACTTAAAAGGGCCTTGAGCACCTAAGATTATAAAGTAAATCCTCGCAGGCTTTTTCTAGTGCTTTAAATTTTTAGGTATGAGAAATTCACTCAACTTTTTTTTTTTCTCATGATACCAACTTATTAACCAAATGCTCATTTAATCCTCACCGGAAGTTTAAGATGGCTACAATGTAATACATACACAACTGTTAAAAATTGAGCAGGGTGTGTCTTTTTTTTGCAGGTGAAGAAACTGAAATATGCTGAAGTTAAGTAATTTTCCCCATCTCAGAACTAATAAATGGCAAAACCGGGATTTGAACCCAGCCAGTTGAGTTTAATGTCTATGTGCTTATTCATTCATTTTTTTTTCATTTTTATTCATTCTACTACCCAGCCTTTCCACTTTGGGGGAACCCACCCACACATCTTGAATATGAGGCAAGTGCTGTTTTTTTTTTTTTTTAATATATTTTATTGATTTTTTTACAGAGAGGAAAGGAGAGAGATAGAAAGTCAGAAACATCGATGAGAGAGAGACATCGATCAGCGGCCTCCTGCACACCCCCCACTGGAGCTGTGCCCACAAGCAAGGTACATGCCCCCGACCGTAATCGAACCGGGGACCCTTCAGTCCGCAGGCCAATGCTATATCCACTGAGCCAAACTGGTCTCGGCTGCTGTTTTGTTTTATTTTTTAACAAGACAAACCCTTTATTCAAGTGTTTGTTTATTCAAGAATCTGATTATCAAGTCCTTGCTTAGTAATGAGCAAGGAATGTGGCACCTTCTCTCTCCATTTCAACCCTCTAGTTTCCAGGAAGTCTCCTTCTTGAAATAAGATTTTTTTTTTTCTTCTCAGCCCAGTGCTGGGCTTTCCCTTCAAATGATTTTTCTCATTAAACTGTTGTCATCAGCTGTGTACACAGACCTAGGCTTGTCATGTAAACAATGAAAAACTGTTAAAAATTGAGCAGGGCGTGTCTCAGAAGAGAAGGGAGCGTTAAACATATTTCAGTCGGAGGCCAGGAAAAGGGCAAGCAGGCCTGAGGTCAGCTTCCAGTTCTGCCATGGATCACATGACTGCGGGAAAGTAATTTTTTTTTTTAAAATATATTTTATTGATTTTTTACAGAGAGGAAAGGAGAGAGATAGAAAGTCAGAAACATCGATGAGAGAGAGACATAGATCAGCCACCTCCTGCACACCCCACAGTGGAGATGTGCCTGCAAGCAAGGTACATGCCCCCAACCAGAATCGAACGTGGGACCTTTCAGTCCAAAAGCCGACGCTCTATCCACTGAGCAAAACCGGTCTCGGCAGGGAAAGTAATTTTTTGGTCTTTTTCTTTGTGTGCAACATGGGCAATAGTAATAATAATGCAGCCCCTCACTTTCCCCTGGTTTGCTTACTTTCTGCCTACAGGGGGAATTCAACTGAAAACAAGATAGAACTCTAGCTCTAGCCGGTTTGGTTCAGTGGACAGAGTGTGGGCCTGCGGAATGAAGGGTTCCAGGTTTGTTCCAGTCAAGACCACATGCCTGGGATGTGGGCTCGATGGGAAGGAAGCATGTGCTATTATTGATTGGAATCAAACAGTGGGCGGCATGCAGGAGGCAGCAGATCAATGATTCTCTGTCATCATTGATATTTTTCTCTCTCTCTCTTCCTCTCTGGGGGGGGGGAGGGGAACAAAAATAAAACAAAAATAGAAAAAAATTATTTAAAGGAAAAGCTTCAGGCTGAAAAGTTGGCTAAATTCCTGGAATAGTCATCATCTAAGTTTAGGCACTGATGCGCAGATCTTTTTTTTTTCATGAGAGGTTTCCAATGGTTTTACAACTTTAATTTATATGCCACGGTGTGTTCTTTTGTAAATACAAAAACATGACATGTTTTAAAGTGTTCTAAGGAAGTACATTAACACAGTGTATGTAGTAATACAAATATTTCTATCTCTTCTGGATCTTTGGTACTTGCTACAAGCCCAAGTGTGTGTGTGTGTGTGTGTGTGTGTATGTGTGTGTCCCATGCACATTCAAATGCTGGCAAATCTGGCATATGAACAACACAGCTGTAGCACTTTCACATTTGAGGATAACCCTCTGATTATATAGGTAGGAAATAAAATACATATTTTTTTGCAATCAAGAATGAGTACATCGTTTGGGAGCAGAGAGTTAGTTGAACACAGAGAAACAGTGTTCATGGGAGTCTCTGCCTCTGCAGTAAGAGACCAGAAGCAGTGTGGTGGTTAGTGTGGCTATGGGCTTTAAAGCCACGGAGGTTCTGGGTTCAAATGCTGCCTCTACTATGTCCAAGCTGTGCTACTTAAAAAAGAAAAAAAAATATTATTGATTTTTTATAGAGAGGGAGAGGGCTAGAGAGCTAGAAACATCGACGAGAAAGAAATATCCACCAGCCGATCCCCTGCACACTCCGGACTGGGGATGTGCCTGCAACCAAGGTACATGCCCTTGACCAGAACCGAACCTGGCACTCCTCAGTCTGCAGGCAGACACTCCATCCACTGAGCCATATCAGTCCCGGCTAAGTTGTGCTACTTTTAGTGCAGTGGTTCTCAACCTTCCTAATGCCGAGACCCTCATGGGTAGTGACCCCCAACCATAAAATTATTTCCGTTGCTACTTCATCGCTGTCATTTTGCTACTGTTATGAACTGTCATGTAAATATCTGATAGGCAGGATGCATTTTCGTTGTTACAAATGGAACATAATTAAAGCATAGTGATTAATCACAAAAACAAAATGTAATTATATATTGCGAAATATTTATTTCTAATGACAAATAAGTGAAATTTTGTCTTGAATCGCGGTGTCGCACGGGCAACAGTCTTCCTAGGACAACAGTAAACTACATGGCTACACTTTGCTACACCGAGGAGCGGTGTGTTGGTTCCTAAGACCGTGGGAAACAGGTGTTTTCCATTAGTCTCAGGCGACCCCTGTGAAAGGGTCGTTTGACCCACAAAGGGGTCGCGACCCACAGGTTGAGAACCGATATTTTAATGAGATTCTTCTCTGACCCTCAGGTTTTAAGTTTTTATTTAAAACTTCCTTTCGCCGTGACATCCAGTGTTTGTAGAATACAGTTTCCTGGGGAACAGGAGGCGTACCAGGTCCTGAAGATCCAGAAATCCCAACCATGAACGCGGAGCACACAAGCACACTGTCCTCCAGGGCCCCTCTCCCTCCTTAGCGCTCACACACGTGGCTCGCAGCAGCGGGCCGCCCGCCCAGTTCAAGGACAGAAGCGGCGCCCCCGGCGACACCCCCCCGGTGCGCGCGGAGCGGAGCCCGGAGCAGCCCCGGCTCCGCTCTGCGCGCGTCTCCCCGCGCCACGGCCGCGGCCGCAGCACCGCACCCCGGTGCTTCCGTGAACACGCGCTCGCTCTCGCGTTCGCAGCGACACGCGAGCGCGCCTGTGCTTGTCCCCTACGGCGCCCCGTACGCGCTCCCGGGTGAGCTCCACGTCGGCCGCGCAGGCGCCCTGGGCCCCCAGTTCACCTGCTGCCGTTTTCGCCGCCGCCGCCGCCGCCGCTGTCGGGGCTGGATGGGGGGCCGAGGCCAGCCGGGGGCACCCAGAGGAAAGACACGCGGCGGCGGCGACGCCAACACCCGCGGGACGAGAGCCCGAACCGCCTCCGAGCCCAGAGAGTAAGCGGCGCGGCGTGGCGCGGCGCGGCCCCCGCGGTCCCGGGTGGAGAGAAACCAGCGCCGCCGCCGCCGCCGCCGCCGCCCCGCGGCTGGGTCTTCTCGGGCGCTCGCCCCTGTGAGGTCTCCTTCCCACTCAGGACCCCCCGTCCCCCCACCGCCATGTTCAAGAAACTGAAGCAAAAGGTCAGCGAGGAGCAGCTGCAGTCCCAGCAGGCGCTGGCCTCCACGCAGGTACGGCGGCGGCTGCCTCTGCCTCGCGGGTGCCCGGTGCCCCTCGACGCCGGCTCCGGGTTGACAGGAGGCTCTGGGTTTCCGGTGACCTTTGACCTCTAACCCGAGGATGCCCTCTCCACACATACACACTCGGGGACGGCATGATTCCTGACCCCGGTCCCTCTCCCTCTCTCCTCCGTCCCGCCCCGTCCCGCAGAAGTCCGGTTCCGGAGAGTGGGCGGGTGCGGGTGGGGGTGGCCCGACCCGTCCCGATGGCTGACCTCTGTTAAGAGTCCCCCCTCCTCACCCCCTCCATCCCCCATTGCCTGATCCTGATCTGAGACCGTGCGAGAGGGGCGCTGGGCTTGCAGGGTGTTGGGCTCATCTCGAAGGGTCCCCCCCCACCCAGCGGAGACCCCGTCGCAGGGGCGAGGGAAGCAATGGGAAACCGTGGTCCCTCCCTGGCCAGAGCTGACCCCTTTCTAGGCTGGAGTCCCCGCTCCGAGGGGCCGGGGGATCCCTCAGGGACCCCTGACCCGGGGTGGGAACTCTTAATCCCCAGCCCTGGGCCCCGGGGGTAGGGATATAGGGGAGAAGCCCGTCCAGGCCAGGCTGCTTGTGCAGGAGCGGCTGCACCGGAGCGAGGCGGCGGCGGCGGCGTGGCCGGGCTCCAGCGCCCGAGGCGGTCACGAGTTAGTCACTTCGCCTAACTTGGGTTGATCCCCGGGGCGGGTGGAGGGGCCGAGACGGAGGCCCGGCCCCGGGCTGCTGCTGCTGCTGCTGCTTCCAGAGCCTTGATCCGTTTCTTTCCCACGGAGGCTGTTGCTGCAGGAAATGACAGCTTCCCCGGAGAAAGGGAGGGGGGCGTGTTAATTTAAAGGAACCATCCTCCTTAGCACAGTGGTTCTCAACCTTTTTTTTTTTTTTTTTTTTTTAACGCTGTGACCTTTTAAGACAGCTCCTCAGGTGGTGGTGATGACCCCCCCGCCAATCTTAACATTGTTTTCGTGGCTACTTCGTAACTGTCATGTTGCTGCTGTTAATGAATCGTCATGTGAATATCTGCATTTTCCCATGGTCTCAGGCGACCTTGCTTAGCAGTTTTCAACCCGTGTGGGTCGCGACCCACACGTTGAGAACCGCTGCTTGTAGAGCCTAAGTGGATGGAAGGGTTTCTTTCGGTGGCGGCAGAAACGCGGTCTCTACCGCGGAGAGGAGCGCTTTGTGCGAAAATTTCTCCCCCAGACTTTCTGAGTCTCAGCGGGTGGAGCAAATTTCCCTCTCAATTTTAATTTTGAGAAGGAAGACTTGAGTTTCGACCAATTTGGCACGTAGAATGCACTTAAGACATGTGTTTGATGCAACTAAAGCTATTGAACAACTCCGTGCAGCTACATATTGCATTAAGGTTGTTCTGGACGATGGAACTGAAGTTCTCAGAAATTCAAAGCGTGTGTGTAGAGTAAAACAGCGCTTGAAATACATCGGAACAGGCGTTCGGGACAGCGAAGGCTTGTTCATTTCTCCTGTAAAATGTAAATAGTGACTAAAGTTTAAATAGTAAATGTTTTACTTTTCATACCATGTTACTTTTCTGACTTTCCGAAACACAGCTACTTAAGAAACAATGAAGAATGTAGGGAGGTGGTCCATGGTAGTGATTGTCATGAGATGTTTACATTTGGGAAAGTGTAAAATATCATCGATCCAAGATTCCATCTCTAGAAATTTAGTCTTAAGAAAATTCGGGCTGTGCTAAAGATTTATCCACGTGGATTTTCACTTCAGTTCTTTTAATAGGTAAAAATGGGCTAAACCTGTTCAATCGAAATAGAAAGTTGTATCAGTTGGTCAATTATGCAGCCTTTAAAAATACCAGAATTTATTGTGTTCTTACTGTGTGCCGAGCATTTTGCTCACTATTTTACACGGATTATTTTATTTAATTGTTTATGAACCTATGAGGAAGATAATCTTTTATAGATGGAGTGAGACCCAAAGAAGTAAGTTGCCCAATATCACACAGCTAGTGTGGGAGCCTATGTGAGAAATATTATTAACATGCAGCGATACTTGTTTTCAGAGACAGGTTAAAGAGCAACATATGGCCCTAGCTGGTTTGGCTCAGTGGATAGAGCAGTGGTTGGCAAACTCAGTCAACAGAGCCAAATATCAACAGTACAACGATTGAAATTTCTTTTGAGAGCCAAATTTTTTAAACTTCTTTTAACACCACTTCTTCAAAATAGACTCGCCCAGGCCGTGGTATTTTGTGCAAGAGCCACACTCAAGGGGCCAAAGAGCTACATGTTTGCCACCACTGGGATAGAGTGTCCGCCTGTGGACCAAAGGCCACGATCAAGGGCACATACCTTGGTTGCAGGCTCCTCCCAGCCCAATCCCTGGTGGGGGATCCTGCAGGAAGCATCCAATCTATGTGTCTCCCTCACATTGATATTTCTCTCTGTCTTTACCTCTCTCTCATACTCTCTCTAAAATTCAATGGAAAAATATCCTCGGGTGAGGATTAAAAAAAAAAAGCAACATATGATCCCAGTTTTGTGGGAAAATATGTATATAAGTATATTTATATACAAACAGTGACAATAGTTTAGGAAGGGTATGCCCAAAAGTCAAAGGCATGTACCCGGAATCGAACCTGGGACCCTTGAGTCCGCAGGCTGACGCTCTATCCTCTGAGCCAAACCGGGCTGGAGAAATTTTTTGATATATATTTTTTTAAGGTAAAAGCAGTTCAAGTGGGTTGGGATTAGCTTTTTCTATTTTAATGAACTAAATTAGGTCAGAAAATATGGCATTTTATGTCATAAAGATGAAGGTGCTGTAAAACTTTTGTTTCTTTTTAATTTGTTAAAAATCTTAACTATGAGTTCCAATGAAGAAAATATTGAGAAACAGTGATCTAAAGAATACTGGGGAAGTGGATAAGGATATCAAAAGACCTATGTGCTAATTCAGAGCTTGCAGTATACCCTCTGGACAAGCCACATAAGCATTCTGACTTCTTATTTTCACATCAGGAATTAGGGATGAGATACTATCTGTCCTGCTTACCTTTCAGTTTGGTTGTGAGGATCAAAAGAGATAAGAGATGTAATTATAGAGCACTTATTTATTTAATAGAGCCTGCTGAGGTGCAATGCTGGGTGTAACATTTGCCTTGAAGGGTAGATGTAGTTTCTCTACCATCGGTTGAGAGACATGTACTCCTAGCATGGTGGTAGTGTTCACTGGCTGTTGTGGCAGCAGATCCTAGTAAGAAGGCATTTCTGGAAAGGATCAGTCATGGTGACATCTGGCTAGAGTCTTGGTGGATAATGAAAAGTCATGGCATATACTAAAAGGTGACTATTAGTTTTCTAATGTTGCCCAACAAACTGCCACAACCTTAGCGTCTAATAACCCGGTTATTATTTCACATTCTGTATGTCAGAAGTCTGGCCTAGTCTGACCCAGTTCTCTGCTCAGGATCTCACAAGGCTAAGATCAGAGTGTCGTCCAGACTGTGTTCTCATCTGGAGTTTCGGGTCCTTTTCCATACTCAGTTGGTCATGGTAGAATTTAATCCTTTGTGGTTGTAGGACTGAGGTCCTTATTTCTTGCTGACTGTTGAAGGGGACCACTGTCAGTTCCTTGGCACTTGGCCCCCATAGGCATTTGCTTTCTTCAGGACGGCAGGAGTGCCTCTCTCTGCTTTCTGCCTCTGCCTTTGCACTCTGGACTCATATTTGAAGGGCGTGTGATTAGGTTGGACCCATCAAGATAATCTTCTTTTAATTAATTCGAAGTCAACTGATTAATAACCTTAAATATACCTACAAAATCCCTTTTGCTATGTAGGGTCAGATAATCAGGGGAATGATATCAGACGCACAAGCAAGGGTCATTTGGGGTCATCTTAGGATTCTAGGTACTGCAGACTAAAATGGTTTTTCTTATACTGAACTTGGGGCCTTTGTTATAATAATAATAGTCAGTCAGTTGGCAATACAAATATTAATTGTGAGCTTGTATGTAACCATCAGCCTTCTTGACAAATAGCCTAGAAATCTATTGTCAAATTTCTCATGGCTATGAAAACTAATTAGACCAAATTTATTTTGAACAAATCTAAATCCTTTTATATTATGAAATGAGGATAACGCATTAAGGATCCAGGACCTTGAGCTAAATGCTCAGGTATAGTTAGTTTTTCATGCATGTTTTATACTTTGTAGTCACATCCAGGTGATCTGTACTCTTGCAACTCCAGAGGAAGACTTACATGTTATCAGGCCAAACTTTGCCAGGTGGTACTATTTTTCTGAGTATAGTGCATTTTAGAGCCTTGTCTTCAAATTTATGACCTCCAACATTTTGAGTTTATCCAGACCTGAAGAGGCTCTCAGTTACGGATTAGGCTCACATAGGGCCATGGTCAAAAGACATAGAGCTAATTTTGTAAAAATATGTTTTTATTGATTTCATAGAGGAAGAAAGAGGGAGAGAGATAAAAACATCAATGATCTGAGGGAATCATTGATTGTCTGCCTCCTGCACGCCCCCTACTGGGGATCGAGCCTACAACCTGGGCATGTGCCCTGACTGGGAATCGAACCAGTGACCTCTTGGTCCCTGGGTTGATGCTTAACTGCTGAGCTACACCCGGCTGGGCATAGTGCCATATTAAAAAAATAAATAAAATGTGTGTGTGTGTGTATATATATATATATATTTGATATTTTACAGAGAGGAAGAAAGAGGGATAGAGAGTTAGAAAAATCGATGAGAGAGAAACATTGATCAGCTGCCTCTTGTACATCTCCTACTGGGGATGTGCCTGCACCCAAGGTACATACATGCCTTTGACTGGAACCAACCCAGGGCCCTTCATTCCACAGGCTGACACTCTATCCACTGAGCCAAACCGGTTAGGGCCATAGTGCCAATTTTTAAAACTCACAGTGGTGGTATACTTTTCAAGTGATTGGAAGGTCACTGACTGGAGTGGCCCTTTCTGGCATCTGGACAATTGGAAAGCTGAATTATCAAGGCAAAGATTACTTGGAGATGATGAAATCACTGCAGAGTGGTCAAGAGCTACTCCTTCTAGTCTTGTAGTACTTTTCTAGTTACTTTCCTATCTTTTTCTCTCTCCCCTCAGTGGTCCTTTTATTAAAGGAGATATTATATATGACCATTTAAAAGTAGGTGGAAATGGAGCTCCTCCCTCTCATCCTGTCAGCCTTTGAAGTAAACACAGCCTTTGAGGTGGGCATGATTTGAAATTTATGGCTCTGAATGTAGGAAGGATCTTTTGAATTTCTCTCATTTTCAGTGAAAACTATTTCTGAAGTGCTCTGAACATTTGCATTTTAGTCTCAGCCCTGGCTAAACACTATCCAGTGACTGTTTTCCATTCTAATTTTCTAAGCACAATATTGACTTTTAGTAATATGTTTTCTAGACATTTAAGACATTTAAGACATTGGTTAGGCTTTCGCTTCATTTCACACTCAAACATTTTCTTGTTTAAAATGTTAAGATGTTACTGTTTCAGTTTTTAGTCTGAGAAAGGATATTTTATTCCTTAAAGTAACTTCTGTATATAGTTAATTTCATCTATCACTTGTTGATTTTGTTGTTCATCTTTTAGAAGGTGTGTGTTGGATTTTTAGTTGTATGCTAGTTAAGCAGAAAAGGAATTTATTAAAGAATATTTGGTAGCTTACAGATTTTCATGTCGGCCTGAAAGTCTGGGCGATTACTATGTCCAGCCAGTCATACGTGGGGGCTGCACTAAGAAGAATGCCCTCATTGAGTCCCCCTGCACAGCTCCTGTGTACAGCTCCATGAAGCCGTCTCCATACTCTTCGGCTGGGGAACTTCAGTTTTCAGTGTTTATTTCCTCACATCACTCACTTATGACTCATGTGGGTGTGTTCTTTGCCCTCCCGTACAAGAAGACTGGCTCAGTGGTTTTCTGAATTTTAACTTAGGGAGTTATAAGGACTGTTTAGGAAAAAAAAAGGTATTACATTTTTGTCATATTTTTTGATAGTTTCCTACTCCTCCCGATTAAACTGTTCCTTTTGATTTCTGCTTTTGACATAAAAATCTTTGTCCATTCAGATTATAGAAATATACTCTCATATATTCTCTTATGTTCTAATGCTTAAAGATCATTTAATGCTGTAATATAGGTTAATATTTTATACAGGAGGACACATAGCCTCAAAAATATAGTAAGGGTCTGATTGGTGTCTCTCTCCCGCCATATAGATGGTTATTTGTCCCAACACCATTTAGTGGACACCTGTCTTTTAAAATACTAATTACTTTAACATTTTATTTTGCAGTCACTTTACATTCAATATTATGTTGTACTAGAGGCCTGATACACGAAATTTGTGCAAGGGGTTTGGCTCCCACCGCAGCAGCAGCTGCCTCTGCCCCGCCCCGCCAGCTTCTTCTGGAAGGTCCTCTGGAAGGATGTATGGTCGAATTAGCATATTACGCTTTTATTATAGATTAATTTGGAGTTGCAGTAGTTCTCTCTTATGGACATTCTGAGCAGAGACATAGAAGCACAGAACGGACTGTGGAACCTCAGAAGGAAGGCAGGGGAGGGTGGGTAGATGGGAAGAGATCAAGCAAAGAACTTGTATGCATAATTCAAGCACTTAGGGACACTGACAATAGGGTGCTGAAGGCTGGGGTGGGGTGGTGGAATAGAAGAAGTCAAATGGGGAAATAGAGGGCATGTAATCATTTCAACAATAATGATAAAAAAATAAAAAAATAACTTTTTAGTTGGTGAAAAAATAATAAATGAACTGGCTTCTCACTCTCTAGCTGTAGTGTGTAAGGTAGGCTCAAAGCAAGGCCCTTTACTAGAGAGATGCTCACTGTGCATTTCATAGTATTGTGTATTAGATCTGGAAGGCACTTCAAAGATGGAATTGACAATCTCATTTTTTTAAATGAACTTTTTTAAAAAAAAAACAAACGAATAGTTTTGTTGATTTTTAAAGAAAGAAGAAGGAAGAGGGAGAGAGTGAAATATGGGCTGCCTCCTGTATGCCCCCGACCTGGCACCGGCACTGGCACTAGGGATGGAGTCCACAACTGGGCATGTGCCCTGACTGGAGGTCTAACTGACAACCTCCTGGTGCACTGGACAACTCCCCACCTGCTGAGCCACATTGGCCAGGGCTAAATGAACTTTTTGTTTTGGAATAATTTTAATTTACAGTAAAGTTGCAATGATAATATAGAGTTTTCATATACTCAACTAGTTTTAGTTTCCTCTACTACTACCATCTTATTTTATCATCACAACCTTGTTCTACAGATGAGGACACAGAGCCCTCTAAAAGTTAATTTAACTAAAAATCATAATTCTGGTTGCTAGCAGAGTCAGACAAAGGACCCCGTAGGTAGCCTGAGTTTCCTAGTTGTCTATGTGTTAGTTATCTTTTCCTTTTTTTTTTTTTTTTTTATGTATTTGCTCTTTTCCTTTTCTTGGGTTCTTTGATCATGGATTGAGAGGATGACTGTTCAGCACATAGTGTACTAGTCAGTGCGTTTCTAATTTGTGCAATAATTTTTAAATCTAGGCTTCCTCCAATTCTTCAACACCAACAGGAACCAGGAGCAGGACATCTTCATTTACAGAGCAATTTGATGAAGGTACACCCAATAGAGAGGTAAGTCTTAAGTTTCTTCTTTAATAAACCTCCCACAAGAAACTTATTAATTTCAAATGTAATGCTACTGTTGGTAACGAAATGGAAAATTATTTTGACAGGTCAATTTTTAATTCTGAGGCATATTCTTTTTATTTAAAAATATTTTTATTGATTTTTAGAGAGAGAGGAAGGGAGGAGGCACATGCCTAGGTTAGGGGCTCCATCAAGGGGCGTTCAGAAGGCAGCCAATTGATGATGCTCTCTCATCATTGATGTTTCTGTCTCTCTCTGAAATCAGTAAAAATATATTTAAAAATTAGTAATTGCTGGTATTAACAGCTATATATATCAGTGTTTGGAAGATAGAAACAGAATCCTGCTCTTTTAGGCAGAGAGACATACACTTCCTGAGCTACTAAATTTTTTAGGGTCCCTTCCCTAATAGGAGACATTAATTCGTAGGAGACACATTAATTCATTATACACAGTGGATCCTAGCAGATGCCTTAGAACAGGCATTAGGACTTAATTTTCTCTTTGAACTCTGGTTAAGAAGGATGGAAGGTACTACCCAAAGCAATCTATAGATTCAATGCACTCCCCATTAAAATACCAATGGCATATTTTGTAGACCTAGAATGAACTTTCCAAAAATTTATCTGGAATAAAAAAAAGATCCTGAATAGCTGCAGCAATCCTGAGAAAGAAGAATAAAGTAGGTGGGATCTCAATACCAGATATCAAGCTGTATTACAAAGCCACTGTTCTCAAAACAGCCTGGTACTGGCATAAGAGCAGACATATAGATCAATGGAATAGAATAAAGAACCCAGAAATCGACCCAAGCCACTATGATCAATTATATTCGACAAAGGAAGCATGAACATACAATGGAGTCAAGACAGTCTCTTCAATAAATGGTGCTTGGAAAATTGGACAGACACATGCAAAAAAATGAAACTAGAGCACCAACTTACACCATATGCAAACATAAACTGAAAATGGATAAAGGACTTAAACATAAGACATGAAGCCATAAAACTGCTAGAGGAATCCTTAGGCAGCACTATCTCAGACATATGTCGAAGCAGTTTCTTCACTGATACTACTTCTAGGGCAATGAAAACTAAAGAGACAATAAACAAATGGGACTACCTCAAAATAAATCCTTATTGTTCAGTTTATTACAGATGTTCCTCTTTTTTCCCCCCATAACTCCCTCACCTGATTTCCCACCCCCCACCCCATGCCCTTATCTGTCGCCACTGTTCCCATCCATAGGTGTAAGATTTTGGGACTACATCAAAATAAAAAGCTTTTTCACAGCAAAAGAAACCATCAACAAAAGAACAAGAAAGCCTATTGCATGGGAGAACATATTTGCCAGTGTTATCACCGATAAGGGTTTAGTCTCCAACATTACAGGGAACTCATACAGCTTAACAAAAGGAAGACAGACAACCCAATAAAAAAATGGGCAACGGACCTAAATAGATACTTTTGGAAAGAAGACAGAAGGAAAGCCAAAAGGCATATGAAAACATGCTCAAAGTTACTAATTATCCGAGAGATGCAAATCAAAATGACAGTGTGGTACCATCTCACACCTGGCAGAATGGCAACCATCAACAAGTCAACAAACGAAAAGTGCTGGTGAGAATGTGGAGTAAAAGGAACTCTCCGTGCATTGCTGGTGGGAATGCAGCCATTGTGAAGAACAGTATGGAGTTTCCTTAAAAAACTAAAAATGGAGCTCCCATTTGACCCAGTGATCCCACTTCTAGGATTATATCCCAAGAAACTAGAAACACCAATCAGAAAGGATATGTGCACCCCTATGTTCAGAGCAGCACAATTTATAATAGCTAAGATTTGGAAACAGCCTAAGTGCCCATCAGCAGATGAGTGGATTAAAAAACTGTGGTACATATACACAATGGAATACTATGCTGTGGTAAAAAAGAAGGAATTCTTACCATTTGCAACTGTAGGAATGGAACTGGAGAGCATTATGCTAAGTGAAGTAAGCCTGTCAGAGAAAGATAAATACCATATGATCTCACTTATTTATAATGAACAACATAAACTGTTGAACAAAAACAGATCCAGAGACAGAGAAACACCAATCAGACCATCAAACCTCAGAGGGAAGGTAGGGAAGGGTAGGGGTAAGGGATGAGAGATGAACCAAAGGACTTGTATGCATGTATATAAGCCTAACCAACAGATACAGACAACAGGTGGGTGAGGGCATGAGTGTGGGGAAATAGGGAGATAATGGAGGAATAAGGACACCTATGTAACACCTTCATAAATTAAAAAAAAAAACAAACACATTCTGCCGAAACCAGTTTGGCTCAGTAGATAGAGCGTCAGCCTGCGGACTGAAAGGTCCCAGGTTCGATTCCCGTCGAGGGCATGTACCTTGGTTGCAGGCACATCCTCAGTGGAGGGCGTGCAGGAGGCAGCTGATCGATGTCTCTCTCTCATCAGTGTTTCTGACTCTCTATCCCTCTCCCTTCCTCTCTGTAAAAAATCAATAAAAATATATATTAAAAAAATACATTAAAAAAACAAAGGATGGAAGGGTTCTATGCTGCCAGTGTTAGATTTAGGGCTACATGCTAGAGGCTAAAGTGGGGCTCCCAGCACTGGTGAAAGGAGGTTGACAAAAGCTTTTGCTGACTGCTGCCTAGAGCTCTCTGTGGCCTGTTATAAGCAGCCTCTGTCCATAGGTAGGCCTCGTGATTAAGAACTGAACCAAACCTCATAATGGCTTAGCGATTGAGTCTCTGATAACCTGTCTATTGTCATAGGTTAGGAAACTCAAAGTGGGGCTTAGAGAATAAGATTGAGGAATAAGGAAGGATGAGCACAGAAGGAAGAAGAAAAATCATACTTTTTCAAAATGAGCCTGTGAATGAAAATTCTGAAACAAATACTAAAAAGGCAGCCAATAAAAACAAGAATTGGGATATAAATTTACTCCAGGTGAAATTAACATAATAGAGCAATTTGTCCCTAGCTAGTTTAGCTCAGTGGATAGAGCGTCGGCTTACGGACTGAAGGGTTCCAAGTTCGATTCTAGTCAAGGGCACATGCCTGGGTTTCGGGCTTGATCCCCAGTTAGGGGTGTGCGGGAGGCAGCCAATGATTCTCTTTCATCATTGATATTTCTATTTCTCCCTCTTCCTTCTTTTCTGAATTCAATAAAAATATATTAAGAAAAATAAGAGCAATTTGGAAAAGACTTTAAAACAAGTATCTTTAATAAGATAGATGAATTAATACTGTTCTTAAGAACAGAAAATTGTGGGGGAAAAATAGAACTGGACTAGATATATATGAAAAATAAGAAGAAATTCTACTAATAAGAGGAAAATCATATAAAAATATAAGTAAAAATAAAACTCACATTAGTCCCAGTTTAAGAGAAAATTAGGGAATTCTAAAAGAATACCAAGTAGTTTCACTCAAAACACACAGAGATAGAGATTAAGAAAAAAACATTTTTTTCTAAGAGCAAGAGACATGGAAGATAGATTAAAAACTTTCAACATACATGTAATATGAGTTTTTAGGTAGCTTCATAAATGTGTAGGCACGTACAACTTCAGTCACTGAGTTCAACTGATAGCTTCAGTGAGGAAGAGCCAAATTAAATTCTTAGCACAATAGATCAGAATTTGAACAATTTGAAAGAGATCGGGTTGAGGTTGAATTTTATTGGGAGGAATATTTGAGAATTGATGCTAGTGGGACTTTCATGAACGTAAGCAACTGACAAGGACAAGTGGAGGGCGGTAGCTGTCAGTGGGAACTGATTTTAATGTAATTTGCTTTGCTATGGGGCCAGAATGTCAATTGTTGTTTGGCAGCACCTTTTGACTGTTTGGTCAACATGTTTTTCTCTACTGAGTATTAATTACCTTTTGTGTTTTTCTCTTAAAGTTTCAAATATACTCTTAAATTTGCAATTTTAAGTTACTTCCTTGTGTGGGCAAGAATGACTTCATTTCAAAAATTAATTTTGGAAGCTTAAAAAATTGAATTTGTAGAGCCTTTAACTTGAAATAACATTCATTCAAAGCTTGCTGAGTTTCCAGGGGAGTAGACTTTCAGCAAGAGTAGAAACTTGGATTGGATGATTCTCAAGAGCCAAACAGATATAATAGCATATTTTAGTACTAATACTAAATTTTAGGATTTAGTATAAAGTTAGTTCTTGAATCCTACCCAAGGAGTGCCAGTGAAGATAAACACACGAAAATAATGACTTAAAAAATATTTGCCTTATCTATTAGATGGTCTCTATTATAGGACCAGATGAAGAGTTGGTAAAGGCTCTTCCTGTCCTCCCGCTTCCCTCTGAGATTCATCAGTCTGTTCCATGTTTCCATGCCTATGTGTTGAGCATCTGCCCCCTGGTGGTCAGTGTGTGTCATAGCTACCGGATGAATGGTCACTTAGGCTTTTATATATATAGATTGTGTGTATGTGTGTGTGTAGTTCTATGCAGTTTTATCATTTGTTTATTTGTATAACCTCCACCATCAAGAAGTTCATTTTAATTATAATCTATTATACATTTAATTTATGATTATTAGTATTTTGGTGTGTATTGTATTGTTTCTGAAAGTTTCTTAAAACTTATAAATTTCAGTTTCAAAATTTCTTCTGTGCATATTAGAGAATACTTCTAATTGATTTTGGAGAGAGGGGAGGAGAGAGGGTGGGAAGGGAGAGAGAGAAAAAGAGGGAGGAGAAAGAGAAGAGGGAGAAAGATGACAATTTGTTGTTTCACTTATTTATGCGTTTATTGGTTGATTCTTATATGTGCCTCAGACAGAGAACTGAACCCACAACATTTGGTGTATCGGGATGACGCTCTAACCAACTGACCTACTTGGCCAAGACTTGGAGAAAACTTTTTGAATAGAAGTACAGATAAATGATTATTTAAAGTGTTATATGTCTTGGCCCTGGCTGGTTAGCTCAACTGGTTTGAGCAATGTCCCGATATACCAAGATTGCCGTTTTGATCCTGGGTCAGGACACGTATAAGAATCAACCAGTATTAACCAATGCATGCATGGATGAGTAGTACAAGAAATCAGTGTTTCTCTCTCTCAAAAAAAAACCAAACAAACCCAAAACAAAACAAAGTTTTGTTTGTCTTATTCTCCCATAAATTTCCATGCTCTGTTTTTGAATGTATAAAAACGAATGGTCAGTATTTGTTTTATGCTAAAGCTTTGTGTTCTTTATTATGTATTGTTCGAATTGGTATAGACTCTTATACCAAATGACATGTTTTGTGCTGTGGTGTCTGCTGTATATATTACTTATATGCCGATAAGCAAGTTGTTTAAAGTTGGGCTTTGAGATCCTTAGTTCAAATCCTCTCCATTCCTGACTTTTCCCAGCCCCTTATTATTTTGGGGGTGGAACGACGGTGGTGGTAGTGGTGCTGCGAGGCCATTGTTGTGTGATGCATGCTGTGTGGTGAGAACACTTTGCAACATGCCCTTATGATTTGTTTTTCATCATTTGTTTTATTTTTATACTTTGCTTTTTACACTGAATGAGACAGCTACTAGCCGGGATGATAGCAGAGCCTGCTTTTCTCTCTGAGTATACTATCTTTGCTTTGGATTCCTCCAAACAGCCTAAAACACAGACTGACAGTGTGGTGAGTCCTTCCACCGCTTTCTGCATTCCCTTTGTGGGGAAGCTAAGTAATTCAGTAATTCAGTAATTCTAGAAGCAGATCTTACGTTGCTTGTCACTTACCATCTCTCAAAGCATCGTCGGTGCCCTGTTGCTAACCCTGCTTTAAAAAATAAGAGTAAATGGCTGAATTCTGATGGCTGGTGTGTTTTCTGATAACTCTTTAACACCAACAGAATAACACTTTTCATTAATGTAGTGAAGATTACCTTCACTTAATCTAAATAAACTCTTTAAGTTTTCTTCCTAGGGAATGTTTGTTCATTGACTAAAAAGGTATGCACTGTTAGAAAAACTCTGGTAGGAGGCCAAGAAAATTTTGAGATGTGACACATTTTTAGGGGAAAAAATGCATTTGTGTAAATCCATAATTAAATAATATTTAGTAGGTAGGTTGATTTTATGGTAACAAATATGTGCATCTATCCAGTCAGGACCTGTGTGTGCTTTTAAATTAAATGCACTTTAGAAGAGTTTTCCTGTATCTAGGAACTGCCTTCAGGACAAAGTATTGATGACTGTTGAGCATTGACTTGTATTGAGCTAGTCCTTTAGGCTTCTGTGTGGGAGAAAGCCTTCAGAAGTCTTCTTTCACTGAAGGAAGTAATTGTGTAGGATTTAATAAGCATTTACTGAGCCTGTACTATCAATCCTCAAATATTAGGTCCTGGGACCAAGATGAAAATGCAAGGTTTTCTGTTCTCCGAGATTTTATAAGTTAATATGGAGATAAAAATATCAACATACTAGTACACTTACAATACACAGGAATTAAGGCTTAATAGAAGAAAATACAGATGTGTTAGTCCTTCAGGCAAATCATATAAACGTTATTTAAAAAGGGCATGTATTGGACAGAAATAGAGAAGGCATTGCAGGTAATGACAAAATCTCTAATTTTGCTTCTAAAGATTCCTAATTTAAATTTCAGGGAAACATAGGCCAATACTTCCCTTAGTTGTCTTTCTTATATTTAGATATATGGAATAACATATAAACTGAAACATTATACAGGGAGGAAAGGTTTTTGAATGTTATGCTGTGTTTGATAGGGTGATTATTTCAAGCAATTGTAGAATAGCTTTTTTGGTATGGACTATAATCATGTGTCAAGTAATTTACTTAAAATAGAATATGGACTCTCTTGCCACTATTTCCTCTAACCTATATATCTTATGGAGTTCTTTCATTTCTTTTCTGCATAATTTAACTATTGCTTTTCACTGTACTAACTGGCTGAGAAATTGGTTGATTCCTATAAAATGTTTTTTATTTTATAGTTTATAGTATATTTTTAGGGCTAGAAAACATTACTTACGATGTTATACAAATATATGCCATGTATACAACTTTTAATTCTTTGAAATGGCAGAGAACAGGAAGATAAAAGTTAATTACTAAGTTCTTCCAACCGTTTTCTCCTGACTAACTTTAAGAAAATGTCTTGGACTAATAAAATTTGATAACTTTTTACATTAGAGGGAGAAGGTATTTATATGTTTATTAGGGAAAAATTTAAACCTATTACAAAAGTGGAAATAGTAGCAATAGGGGTATAAGAATTCTTTTCCTCCTATAGTATCTGCTTATTACCAGTGACAACAATTAACTCATGCCCATCTTATTAGGATCCCTTTCCACTTCCCTCTCCATACATGTAACTTATCCCCACCTCATCCCCACTGGATTATTTGAAGCAAATTTCAGAACTGTATTGCATCTAAATATTTTGATATATATTTCTAAAAGATAAAGACAAAATATAGACTCACTATACATTTATCATACCTAAAAATTAACTATTTCTTAGTATCAAATACCTACTGAGAGCTCAAAAATTTGAGAACACTTTTGCAAAGCTGTGTGCCTTCACTTATATTTTAGAATAAGTAAGGTCAGATATTTGATCTTTTCTTGGTCAGATGTAGAATTGTAGGGGAAATGTGCTATTTAAAGATCAAGTTACTGAGACATACTGGTAGTGGCTGGTATTTGGTCAAATGCTTTTGTTAAAAGAATTGAAATTATTTTTATCACTATCTATTTATAAAGCTGTAATTTCAGTTAGCTTAGTGTATTATGAATGCAATATAGAGTTTTGAATATCAAAGAATCTCATCCATTATCATAGAACCTATGCTATTATGATGTAATCAGCAGAATGTTGCTTAATTTGGAGCATTTATCATATGAAAAGGATAAAATTAGAATATTCACATGTAGAATAAGATTATTTTTAATTATAAGTTTTTCTGAAAATTCTCACAATATCATTTATACTGTTGGCTTCAAATGAATGAGGCATTTGTATTTCTTGTTACCAAGATACTTTTCAGAGCTTAGCCCAAATAACTTTAATTTGAATATTCTTTTATTGTAGGAAACTATTGATATTATTTCTTTTTCTGGATAGATTTCCGTCTGAATGAGTTTAGCTAATTGAAACCCTTATGTTAATTTTGTTGTGGGGGGAAAACTGGGGACATTATAATGGGAAAGGTATGTGATTAGCTTGAAATAAGTTTTGCTACGTACTAATCTTTGCTATTTAGTTATATATATTGCAGCAAAATGAATTTTCTAAAATACTTAACCATACTAGTTTTGCCTTGCATGACGACATTCTAATAAATGAACAATTACTAATTTTGTTTGATAAGTGTACCTAACGGGGCTTGGTACTTGGCCTTTGTTCCTAAGAGTTTTAAAACTTTAGTCTTTTTTTCCTTTTCTTTACAATGTCTCTTTGTTCTTTTTAGAATGTATCTCTCCAAGCCACAAAATCTCCGGACAGTATTAACGGAAGTGAACTGGTGACTCCTCAGGTATGTTATTCATTTTATTAAAAAAAATGGCAAGTCCTTTCAGAGTGTTGGTCAATCTATATTAGTAGCATTTGACTTTACATTTTAACAGTGATGTCCAAACATTTGATACAACATGTGTGGTAAATCCAGGTTTGTTGATGGTTTCTTGGAAAAAAATGTAAGTGATTTTTATATATACATCAGTCACATAAGATTCTGTTATAACTCATTTAAAAAATTAATGGTGGTAAAGAGAAAACGTTTTGAAAAAAGAAATCTGACTTTATAGTTGTAAAGAAAATAGAGGAAGTCATATTGAAAGATACGTCACATTACGTAATTTGAAAGGGGATTATGAAAGAAATGAAATTTATTTTAAAGTTTGCTCTTAAATGTGCGAATGCAGAGAATTTAGATGATCTTTGATGCTCAAAAGTTATTTGGAGATTGGGGCTAAGTGACATTTTTTTGACTCCTTCCAAAAAAGAAAGAAAACATTTATGAAAAACATAATAATGATGGCAGTGTCTGAAATGAACGTTTGTTAATTTTGGCTTTAGTGATGATGATTATCATTGACCTGGCTATTCTCAGGAGTCTTTTTTGTAGGGAAATAACATTTCTAATTTTGTGAATCTGGAGCATGTATGTATACGATTTATGACCTAAATGATTTATGACCTGCATTATGTAGACCAAACGTTCTAAAGTACTGTCTAGCAAATGTATAAATTACAGCTCCCCAAACTCCATGAAAAGGTCACCTGTGAGCTGAGATCCTCTGGGGAGGCTGATAAGGTTCCGGCCATAAGCTGAGTCCCTGGGCCTGTGGACTCTGGCCTTGAGCAGCATCCCCAATAAATCCCGAGTCTCCTACAAATACATCATTCTCTTTAGGGCCATAAGGTAAGGGTAAAAGTTGAGAGGCACCAATCTACATATCTCCGGTGTATAATATGATACCGGACAGATCCAGTTATCTTTAAGGAATATTATTAAAGGATATTTTTTGGAATACTTTTTTCCTTCTCTTATAGGATAGTCGAAAAAGACTAAATACAGTTACAAATGCAAAAAGTAAATTGAAAGATAAGCATTTGTGAGAGACTTAAGTTTTAATTAAGTTAAATAATGAACATGGGTGATATTCAGGAAGTAAGGCTCACTAAAGGCTTTGAACTTTCTTTAAAAAAAACAACAAATATTTCCCTAAAAAAATAAGATAGCATTTACTGGGTATTTACTCTGTGCCAGGCATTATTAACCATTATATCTATATGTGATCTCATTTAATTCTCATAATGAGATGTTTTCACTTAGAGTCTATTTACCTTTAAACAAATTTCTGACAAATTGGGTAGGTATTGGTTGTTAGAAAATTAGGAACAGTGTATGTGGATGAAGGGGGTAGGATGCTTATTGTAGTTGGGCATCTTGAGAGCGGCAGAAAATCAGAGCTTATACCAAGCTAGAAGAGATGGTAAAAACAAGCCCAGGAGTTCATAAGGCATAGCTGTCTATGACCCTCTTAATACTGGGAAGGACCTCTTATGTAAATTAATAATTTTGGCACACAGTATAATAATTGTGGCATGGACATTATTTTAAATGTCTACTCATTGTCCTTATTTAAGAAGGCAGAAAAGTGTGTAATTTAGAAAAATTTCTATTAAATACCATTAAATTTTAAATTGTTTAATTCAGTTTATAATACTCAGCTAATGAAATTGATTCTTCATTTATCTCCAAAAGAGAATGTGACGAGCTGATCTTTTACTTCAAATAGACTTATAAAGCTCAGTTCTTTGAAAATAATTAGTACATGCCACCACACAATAGAGAAAATACATTTTTACAAAACCATAGATAATATTTGAGCATTTATCTGAGAAGCTATAAAGTGATTTTATTGAATCATAGTGTTAGTATTTTAGCAGTCTAGGAGGTATCTAGGATTTAGCATTACTCACTTATATAGATGAGATATCAGACATGAAATTTTAAATTATTTTCCCAACGACCAGTGGCTAGTTACTGATAAACTATGGAATTATCATTGCTAGACACAAAACATTACTCCAGCTATATTTTTTACCATGTATTGCCTCATTTGGATTTGTATGCTATTAAAACAGAATGAGAACTGAATTGATTACATTCAGTAGAGCAAAATGCAGGGATTTAAATGTCACTTTTCATATATTATTTTTTTAATTAGTGGAAAAATTCTTTTGATAACCATGTATAAATTTTTAAATATAAAATAAATTATAGTATTAAAGTTGAATTTTAAATTTTTTTTTTGAATACTGCCCTTTTATTTTTCAATAGCTAATTATGAAAATTTTCAAACATATATGAGTTGGAAGAACTTTAAAGTGAATAGCTATATACCCTCCACCTAGATTTTTTAAAATGTTTTTGTTTTGTTCCTCCACTTAGATTTTATCATTGATACTTCATTGTACTTATTTTATCACAAACCAATCTATGTATATATGCATCTATCTGTCTCTCAAAATTTACCTTTTGTTTTTAAGAGATGGAGTGCTATTTATTAATTAATTTATTTGTAATTGTTATATATTTCAGGTATATAATATGGTGATTCAAAACTTATTCAACACTTATATACCTTATAATGTGATCACCACACTAAGTCTAATAATCATCTGTCACAATACAAACTTATCACAATATTATTATTATTATTATTATTTTTAAATTTATTTTTAGTAAGAGAACATGACCAAATGTAATACATACATGTGTATGAGAATGCACATACATGAGAGAGCCCAAGACCTCACATGCAGGTTCAGAGAGAGAAAGGAAACATGGGCATATAAGACATCCTGAGTTAGGAATGAGGAAGGGAGCCATGGAGAGCTTCAAAGGGTTGTTGCAGGATGAGAAAAAGGGAAAATGCTTGGTAAACCAGAATTTATCCTGCCCTATGGGTAGGTCAGAAGAGGTTATCTGATAATCTCTTATGGGCAAGACCCCTAATTCTAGTTCTTCTAGATCGTTAAGGGAGAGGTACAGTCTTCTCTTGGGCCTGCTGTTAAAGTTCCTTTAGCTCAGAACAGTCGGCATACCACAGAGCCACAGGCATATCTTGGGATGACTCGTTCTGAATCCGCTTAGCTCCGTTCCCTCTTCTGAAACTTCCTGGAGTTGGGTTAGTAAATGGTTATATATCTCATTAAACCAGTCTCAGTCTTGAGAAAAGTTCAGATCATTTAAACTATTGTGTACAATATTATTGACTCTATTCCCCTTCCCCTTTTCCACCCGTCTTCCCACCTCTTCCCTTCTTGCAACCGTCAGACTGGTGACAGTGTGACAGGGGCAGATTTGTAGGGAAGAGATTTGAGACAAGAGAACAGAAGGCTCCCTTCTTTCTTACAGATGTGCAGACTGAAAGGAAGTGACTTAGTGAAGGTCATTCCACTGCCCGGTGACACACCTGGGACCTACACCCCAGTCCTCTGATTCCAGGTCCAGCACTTTCTCAGAAATAACCAGGTGTCTCTTATTTGTCAGAAAACAATGTATTATGTTAAATGTCAGGGATATTAATTGAATATGTTAGAGCTTTTAATAGGTTATTGCTGGTGATAGGGAATAATAGAACGTGTATTTTTAACCCACATATTGTGTGGTTTTTGGTTACAGTCAGGTGACACACAGACTTTTGCGCAGAAACTCCAGCTACGGGTGCCTTCCATGGAGTCTTTGTTTCGAAGTCCAATAAAGGAATCTCTATTCCGATCTTCTTCGAAAGAGTCCTTGGTACGAACGTCTTCCAGAGAATCCCTGACTCGACTTGACCTAGACCTGTCTGCTGCCACCTTTGACCCACCCTCTGATATGGAGAGCGAGGCGGAAGATTCGCAAGGGAACTTCGACAGCCTCAACAAAGACCAGTTGATTCAGTGGCTGCGAAGAATGGAGCGAAGGTTGAATAGCTACAAAGGGAAATATTCTGAGGTAGGAGCATGCCTTTTCCGCCTACAGGAAAATTCCTTCCCCTTGTTCTCTAATTCATGGTACTGTGTGCCTTTTATACCTGTGGTTGGCAAAACTCAGTTCCTTAGATATGCTGGCCGCTAATGCTGGGTATCTCTGGCGATAGCTAGTTAAAGACTTTCAGTGTTTCAGGTCTTTTGTGGCATGACCCTTGGTAAAGTTTTGGAGCTATTGTCTGTAGCCTTCTGGTTCTCACACTCTGCCTTTCTGCTTGACGCCCAGTGCAGAGTCATCTTTCCTCCTCACATCCTGTCCCTTGTTCATCTCAGTGCTGTGGCTGCAACCTCACCTCTTCTGCTAACCAGATATTCATTATTACAGACCCCAATTATGTGTTTTTTTTAAAAATATATATTTTATTGATTTTTTTATAGAGAGGAAGGGAGAGGGATAGAAAGTCAGAAACATCGATGAGAGAGAGACATCGATCAGCTGCCTCTTGCACGCCCCCTACTGGGGATGTGCCCGTAACCAAGGTACATGCCCCTGACCGGAATCGAACCTGGGACCTTTCAGTCCGCAGGCCAATGCTCTATCCACTTAGCCAAACCGGTTTCTGCCAATTATGTTTTAAGTAGTTTGATTTTCTGACACATTTGTTTCACTCTCATTGGACCTGCATTTAAATTTTGCCTCAAATGAATCTTTTAACTTCTGTCCTCCTGAGGACGACACTCTGTGGTCTCAGTGAGGAAGTAGTGCTGCCCATCTCTCTCTTCAGCATCTGCCTTCAGGGTGAATTGTATTAGTTCTCCCCATCTTGTGCGGTTGAAATGATGTTTCCTAAGGAAAACCTTTCTACAGCAAGTTGCCTATGGCTTATATATATATATTTTACAGTGCCTAACAGTTTATTGTCTTAACAGTTCATAAATCAGCTCTGTAGTTAATTTAACTAATGAATATAAAATTCAAAGTTAGTAATGTAAAGTTAGCCATAACTTCTATATCCAATTATGGCTACAATATGGGTAGTTTTACCCAAAAAGAACAAAAAACCCTAGGTGAAATATATAAAGTATTTTTTTTAAACTATAGAATACCGGCAAACTATGAAGGAATTATTAGGCTAAAAGCTTTAGGCTGGCTGGAACCAGAGATATAAATAGGGCAGGAAAGCCATGTATCTCAGGAGGCACTTGTGAAATCAGGCAACTTTTTCCTTTAAAATTTATTTTTTATTTCTAACAAAGTTAATAATGGTCTTGGTTTTTGTTTGTTTAAATTTATATTATTGCCACTAGCTTATTCATGGCTTTTAAGTTTGAAGCTGGGGCAACAGTAAATTAATATTTAAGTGTATAAGACACTATGCATTTTATATTAGGGTGCCATTTAATTTTGCATCATCTCTGTGAAGGAGATGTCAATGAACTCTCGTTTGTAGAATAGGGGTTAGAGATGCATAGAGCCTTAATCATAGAGATTAAGTAACTTGCTTACGGTCACATAGGTAGCAGTTGACAGAGTCCTATTTGATTCTCTGTCTTTCTGGTTCTTCTGATATTTGTGCTACCTCAGAGTTATGCAACTCATTAGGGAAAAGAGCCCATAGACTTTGTCTTTACCTTTCCTTCCCTGTCTGGTCTAAGGTAATAAGAAAGGAGGGTCCTAGTCTCAGATACAATTTTGTGTGTTCTTTTGTATTCATGATCTCTGTCGCCAATGCCATCTGCCTCTTCACTCAGTATTTCTGTAGAGGCATTTAGGGACACAGAGCAGCCTCCCAAGGAAAATGACAAGGCTCAGAATAGGGGAGTTCTTTCTCCTAAAGCTGCAGCCTGGCTCTTCAGCCTCGCACTTCTAACAGTAAGGCCTAAATTGGGGCCATATGTAAGTTTATAGCAAGCATGTCAAACTCACAGGCTCACATGGGCCAAACAAACGAGGCATGCAGCCTGTGGGCTGTGAGTTTGACATGCTTGGTTTACAGGTTTAAAAGATTTGTCCATATGTAATTTCACCAAGTTGTGCTAGAATGTTTAAATATCATAGATTACGTGGTCATACATTTCTTTAGGAACCAGTTTTCAACTGTTTGATTATGAGTTCTTTTCATCAGATTTTACACAGCCATGGCCACAGGTCCTATAACCAAAAGGAACTTTTAGAGATCAGTGGTCAACAAAAATCACCTGGAGAGCTTGTTAGAACACACATTCCTGTGTTTCTTTGCTCTTCCTCCCCCAATTCCCGTTCAGTTAGTTTGGGGTAGGGCCTACGAATTTCAGTTTCTAGCAAGCTCCCAGGAGATGCTGTTGCTGATGGTACTGGTCTATGACTATTGTTTGAGTTGTCTTCTGCCTTTAGGTGAGTAAGTTCTAATTCCCACCTATGAATTAGGTCCTGATATTTAAAGAAGTACATGTCTAAGGTGAAGTCAAAAGGATATTTAATATCTTTCTTCATAGAATTGATTCTCCTTTTATTTTTTAGAACTATATTTCCTATGTCATTTAGTTTGGCTGTATATGCATCTAACTAGGTTCAGTTGTTATATAAAAGAATTATTATGATTTATTTTTTTTTTGACATAATAAGATGCTTTAGTGGAGTTTAGAATAATTAACGCCATTTATTTAGGAATGACATGTTATTGATGACTTTTTCTTTATTTTAGCTTGTAACAGCTTATCAGACTGTTCAGAGAGAGAAGAAAAAGCTACAAGTAAGTGATTTGTTGGCTGTGATATTGATTCATACATAATGTTAAAATTAGACGGGATCTCATAGTAAAATAGCTCTGTCCTCACTTGTAATAATCATATGATTAAAGTATTTAATCTGCTTTACTATTACTAGAAATTTGATAAAAAGGAAAGAGATTTTACATGGTAGGGATGGGTGTCTTTCAGTTTCTGATCCCTAAAATGCTTCAGAGGTTTCACTTTAAGGCATGTTTTGCTCTTTTAGACAAGTTTCTTGGTGTTTTAGTTTGCAGGTTGCATCTTTTTAAATCTTTGTTTTAGATATGTTTTTATTGATTTTAGAGTGAGAGGAAAAGAAGGGGAGAGAGAAACATACATGCCCTCTACTAGGAATCATGTGACTTGAACGGGAATTGAACTATGATCTCCTAGTTCATAGATTGACGCTCAACCACTGAGCCACACAAGCTTGGGGGGTGGGAGTGATTCTGATTTAATTGTATTATTAATATTACATAAATTCATTGTATTACTAATATTACATAAATTCATTCTCAAAAGGTCATCTTATTCCCACATTCTGTGAGTTCCTTGCTTGTGTTTCTATGAGTTGTCTATGGATTTTTATTTTTAGGTGTATGTATTTCTACCACTAAGTGGCGGTAGAGAGCGGTGGTTGCATAGTCCCAAATACAGTGTTAGAGATAAAACGCAGTAACTTTTGATTTTTTTTCTATATCTCTGTACATGCCCGTATTGGCATGCCTAGAAACCTCTCTATTAAATTGACAAACATCCTTTCAGTAGACCCATGAAATTAAAATTGTAAGTACTGACAACACTATTATCAGTACTGTTCATACTACCTAACATTTATTTAGCTCGTTCTGGGTGCCAGGCATTATGGTGTATTTAGGCCTTAAGCCTCTCCTGTGAGGAAATTGAGGAATAACAATTTGTTTATTGTTGCACAGCTTGTAAGCGATAGGGAGGAGAGCTGGGATCCCTTCCTGGTAGTTAGAAGGCAGAGCGGGTGCTTGTAAATAACATAGTGAAATTTCCTGCATTTAAAAACTTTATATTATACCAAATAAAACCTCTGTTCATGACTTTATGGGAAAAAGCCTTTGGTTTTTATTTTAGTCCCTTACCAGCCCCCACAAATACAACCTGGTCATACTCTTTGGACCATAGCAAACCATTTGCCTACCTGTATCTCTGTTTTTTGTTGTTATTAATCTATACAGACCAGTGAAGCTCCAAATTACCCCATTTCTTTACATCTCTGTATATTGTGCAATAATATATCGTTTGTTTCCATAGACCATAACTTTTCAGATTTAATTTCCAATTTAGTGAAAAGCACCTGTCTCCTGTCCTCTCCTTTTCCACCCTTGCAGGAAAGAATGAATTACTTCCTCTTTCATTATTGCTCTCTTAGCTTCCTGAGTTTTATATATGATTACTAATTTACCAATCTACAGTTCTCTTTGTGGTTTTCTCCTGGATTTTTCTTTTTTAATGTTTTTAATATGGATTTTTAGGGAGAGGGGAAGAGAGAGGGGTAGATGGATAGAAACATAGATGAGAGAGAAACATCATTGATCAGCTGCCTCCTGTATGCCCCCTACTAGGGATCGAGTCCCCAACCTAGGCATGTGCCCTGACTGGGAATTGAACTGGTTACCTCTTGGTTCATGCATCAGTGCTCAACTGCTGAGCCACACTGGCCAGGCTTTTCCTTTTTTTATTTTATTAGAGTTTTTAAATTATAAAAAAACCCTTTTAAACAGATTGGTAATTGACCAATCATTGTACCACTGTAGGGTACAATGAAATAAATTGAATTGCATTGGAAATTTGATTTAAACAACTTTTTTTATTTTTAACATTAACATATAGTAGAATTGACTTTTATGGTTTGCCTGTGATTTGTGTAATCACTACCGTAGCCAGATGCAGAACAGTTCTGTTGCATCATGATTTAACTTCTTAAGATTTTCAACATGGTTATATCCTTAAAGATTTTCAGTCCTGTTCTCCATCCTCAGGTTAATTATGGACAGTTGTAATATTGTAAAAATAATTCTTTGCTCTGACTGGTTTGGCTCAATGGATGGGGCATTGGCCTGCGGACTCAAGGGTCCCAGGTTCAATTCCGGTCAAGGGCATATACCTTGGTTGCAGGCACATCCCCAGTAGGGGGTGTGCAGGAGGCAGCTGATTGATGTTTCTCTTTCATCGATGTTTCTAACTCTCTATCCCTCTCCCTTCCTCTCTGTAAAAAATCAATAAAATATGTATATAAAAATAATTCTTTTGTATTTGCTTTGTATTACTATGTCATGCAATTGTTTGACCCAACTTTATTTTTTATTTTTAATTAAAGGGTATATTAAGTCAGAGCCAGGATAAAGCACTTCGGAGAATTTCTGAATTAAGAGAGGTAAGTTGTAGTGATTAGTACTTTGATAATATTAATTAAATCTCTTGTTTTTTATCAGAACTATTGTACATGCTGGGATAGTTCATATGTACTTCAGTAGCTATAGCAATAACTAACCAACCCAAGCTACAAAACCAGGGGGCCAATCCTTACAGTTTTTATTTGTGTGGTTTTCCTCAGGGATAGGGTGTCTCCCCAAAATGTATACATACTTTTTAAAAAATATTTTTTATTGTTTAGAATATTACATATATTAGTACATATATTTCCCTTTTTTCCCCCATTGCCCTTCCCCCAGCCCCCCCTAACCCCCGTCGCATACCCTCATCCCCTCCACACGAGTGTCTTGTGTCCATTAGTGTGGTCATACGCATGCATACAAGTCCTTTGGTTGATCTATTTCCCTCCCAGCCTTCCTGCTGTAATTTGACAGTCTTTTCGGTGCTTTACTGCCTCTGTATCTATCTTTTTATTAATCAGGTTATACTGTTCTTTGTTTTTTATAAATGAGTGAGATCATGTAGTATTTGTCTTTCATTGCGTGGCTTATTTCACTTAACATAGTGCTCTCCAGGACCATCCATGCTGCTGCAAATGGTAAGGATTCCTTCTTTTTTATTTTTTAAAGACTTAAAAAAAATTTTTTTATTGATTTTTTTTTTTTTTTTTTTTTTTTTTTTACAGAGAGGAAGGGAGAGGGATAGAGAGTTAGAAACATTGATGAGAGAAAAACACTGACCAGCTGCCTCCTACACTCCCCCCGCTTGGGGATGTGCCTGCAACCAAAGTACATGCCCTTGACTGGAATCGAACCCAGGACCACTCAGTCTGCAGGCTGATGCTATATCCACCGAGCCAAACCAGTCAAGGCTCCTTCTTTTTTTATAGCAGCATAGTATTCCATTATGTAGATGTATCATAGTTTTCTAATCTACTCATCTGCTGATGGGCATTTAGGCTGTTTCCAAATCTTAACTATGGTGAATTGTGCCGCTATGAACGTAGGGGTGCATATATCCTTTCTGCTTGGTGTTCTTTCTATCTGCTCTGGGACAAGGCTCGAGACACGTCTGTCTATTCCACCGCCATTTTATTTTTCCTCTTCAAAATATTTAAAAAAAGCTATATGACTCAGCAATTCCAGTTCTAGGTATTTATCTCAGTTGCAGGGTCAATCCTAATAGGAACTCATGTAGGAGGCAAATGAATGATGGATGTGTTTCTTTCACATTGATGTTTCTCTCTTTTTCTGTATATACAAATTGAGTAATTACACTGAGTGGCCAGATTATTATCATCTCTGAACACATAATAATCTGGCCACTCAATGTATTTCTTTCTTTCTTTCTTCCTTTCTTCCTTTCTTTCTTTCTTTCTTTCTTTCTTTCTTTCTTTCTTTCTTTCTTTCTTTCTTTCTTTCTATCTGGCCACTCAATGTATTTCTTTCTTTCTTTCTTTCTTTCTTTCTTTCTTTCTTTCTTTCTTTCTTTCTTTCTTTCTTTCTATCTACACATACACACACACACACACACACACACACACACACGCAGTGTTAAAATACATTTCATTTTCAAAATTGAGCTATCAGCTGTTAAAGTGTGTATACATTTTTTGTTGCAGCATGTATGTTGTTGGAATTAGTGAAATAGGAGTCTTAATAGAATATCATTTACCTGCATGAATAGTCAGTGGCAACTTTCAAGGCTAAACTGTCCCTTCTATTAGCTGTTTTTGGCTTTTTTTTTAATCTTTCCTAACCAACAGTCTTTTTGATAAAATAAACATTTTGTTTATTGTAATTTTGGGGGATAATTTTTATAGTGACATATTAGAATTCAGGCAAATATTATTTGACATAATGCTTTACTAATTTCTGCTTCTGTCCTGTCTTGAAAAAGATAGACAATAATGACTTATATTGGTTGGAGAATAGCATTCTGTATCTCTGCTACATCACTTATGAATATTTTAAAATCTTTTAATTATAAAATAAAACAGATATAGAAAATCATGCTAAAAATATATATAGCTTATGTGTACAGTATATGGTGAACATTATTATAATCACCAGCAAGGTCAAGACATAGAATGTTGCCAGTTACTTCAAATATGCCTCACTGTTGCCTAACCTAATCAGAGTTTCCTTTCTTTCTTCAAAAGTAACTATTATCCTGTTTTTTAGTGTACTTTATGTGTCTCTGTTTTATCACCATGTGTCTCTTAGACACTATAGTCTTGTCCAGGTAAAAATATTATGTATATATTTTAATCTTCAACTGACGAGGAAGGATATTTTTCCATTGATTTTTAGAGAGAGTGGAAGGGAGCGGGAGAGACAGAGAGAGAGAGAGAAACATCTATGTGTGAGAGAGATATTGATTGGTTGTCTCCCATACATGCCTTGACAGGGTTCCGGGGATTGAGCCTGCAACTGAGGTAAATGACCTTGACTGGAACTGAATCTGAGATCCTTCAATCTGAGGGCTAACACTCTAACCACTGACTGAAACCGGCTAGGTTTTGATATATTTTTAAAGTCTCATTCCTGCATCCCCTTTTTTTTTTAATTATTCATCTGTTGAAGAATCTGCTGATAAATTAGAACATTTAGAACTACTCATTTGTCTTACCCTAGCGTTATAAACCAACATCTCTCCTAGTATTTTCTGGAGAACAAACAAAATAAAACAACCAATCTATATAGGCAAATATTATCTTAGTACCTAGCATGTTAGGTATTTTTAATGAATAAGATAAAGAAATGAAAAGGTAAGTAGAAAGTTTAAGGCCAGTTAAATGAGGAATAAATGAAGACATTGTCTTAGATGTCTCCTCCTTTCTCTGTTCTCTCTGTGTATGGCATGTACTTTTCCAGGCTCATCCGAATGCTATTTATTGTAAGCAGTTGCTTTTCTCAAAGCTGACTTCAGGGAAAGAAGGTTCATTTTTTTAATCTGAAATCACTTTGGAACATAGTGGATAACATAGGACTGAGATAAATATAGTGAAACAATTAAGGTATTTGATACATTCCACTCATCAAAATTTCTTTGTAAGAAGCTAATCAGAAAAGACTTTGCAAAACTTAACACATATATGTAAATGTTAAACCCAAGGTATGCCAAAATGGTCAGTAGTAGAATTATTGATTTAGTTTTCATATTTAGTAACATTATAGTCATTTTTTATTTTGTTAAATGTTTACTTATACTTCAGTATCTTATTCTTGTGATTTGGACAGGTTAGTTTAAGCAATTAACTGAAGAGGGCATTATTGACTTTATTCAATGGCAGATAAACTAAGTAGAAAATAGTTTTAAAATCATTACTGATTTAAACTTAAACTGGAAATATTGTTTATTTAGATTTCTGAAAGAGTTACTTTTCTTCTATAGGCTTACACTTTAACAAAATAGTTTGGGTGATTAAGGTTGATACATAAAGTGTCAGATGATAGTAAATCTTGAACATATTTTTTTATCTCTAAGTGGCTAACATGCAGATTTCCCTCCATATACCCCCACTCCAACCCCCCAAGATACTAAATTTTAAGATTGGACTTTAGAATCAGTACTTGGCATTACTTTTTTTTTTTTTTTTTTTAAAGAATATAGTCAAGTTGTTAGAATGTTTAAAAAAAACAACATTCAAAATCTGAAAACCGTAGCATAAATTGAGGCATTTTTATGGGTTGTTGGGATGCGGGGTAACAGAGTCTGGTATCGTAATGCAGATGTTCCAGACTAAAGGATTGGCTTGTGAAAAGTCATGGGAGACAGTTATTTCCAGGCTTGTGGGTTTCATGGGCTGGAAAATGATCTCCAGTTCTTTCCAGAAATGGCCATCGGGAGAATTGTCATAGGCTGCTTTTATTTCTTCAACTGTGGACATTAAAAATAAGGAACCAGATTCTTCTGTTTTCATTATTTCATAAAGGTTTTTTTAAAAATAAAAAATTAGGAAGGACATATTTTTAGAATAAAGTACAGCTGTTTAAATAAAAGATTTGGATCTAAGAAAAAGTCTCTACACTGACCTCTGTTTCTTATTTCACCATGGATTCATGAAAACTTCATTCTGGACATGTTCTAGAAGACCATCCATCATTAGGAAACTACTACTGTGAGGGAAGGTCAAGCTCGGAGTCTTTAGTGAAAAAAACCAGTAAAGGAACTTAGAGATCTTGGGCGTTGTGGGCGTGACGGGGAATAGAGGACAGTTTGTGCTTCAGAGTTTTGAGAATTAGTAAATTTGAAACAGTATAAGAAAAGATCTTTGCTTATAAGTCCTTGAAAATGTTGTTTGAGGAAAATTTTCTAGCAAACCTGAGGGATGGATCAAGTTAGAGGAAGACTTGAGGTAAGAAAAGTAGGAATCCCCCCAAAATATAGGTGTGTTTTGATGGGGTATCTAAATTGTCCTAGAAGTTAGTTTCTAGCATGCCAGTGGAGTAAGTGTAGGGGAAAAGCACCGAGGACACAGGACTAAGCCCAGAGGGATAGAGGCCAACGGAATCAGGGGAGGGCAGAGAGGAAAACTGTAAGAGACAGGAAGACAGACAAGAGCCTTGAAGCCATGGAGAGCCGGTACCTTGAGGAGATTATGGTGATGGCTATAGCACAGAGGTAAAGATCAGGGGATTCAGTTAGAAGGCAAGCAGCATTTTGAGTAGTACTTTCAGGATGATTTTTTATTCTCAGTGATTTTTTTTTTTATCCTTAATTCAGCAGTCATTACAACTACAAATATTATTCTTGGATCTTCATATTCTTGAAGGATCAAAATTTATTTGCTGGTGTAAATATTAATGTTTTTTTAAATACTAATGTTTTAAATGCTGGTTATCTTTTAATTATTGTTGTTGATACCTTATTTTAAGAGGAATGCAAATCCAGATTATGTTTTTAAATTTTGAAAACTTCAAGTTTGTATTTTTTGTTTTATGCCACAAACTACCTATAAAATCCTTTATGTTTTAGGAGCTCCAAATGGACCAGCAAGCAAAGAAACATCTCCAAGAGGAGTTTGATGCATCTTTGGAGGAAAAAGATCAATATATCAGTGTTCTCCAGACTCAGGTAAGAAATTAAAAGTATGACATTTCTGGATAGAGCAAAATAAAAGGAGTTTTGATGGGATATGTAATAGGTTCCAGATGTTTTTAAAAATAAGGTATTTTTAAAACTCTTTGCTTTTCCTCAGTTAATTTTAAGGATAATTATTGATTTATTTATTATCCTTTGGCTAACTGTGATATATAATTGAAAGTAACAAAAAAATCAGCTGCATTGGGAGTAAACTTTTTATTTTAATTGTTTTCCTTGGTATAGCAAAAAGAGTGTCTTTACTCTGTCCTCTCTGTGTAAATAAAGTGCTACTGCTATATTTTCTTTTTTCCTAATGAAGCACATTTTTCTTAGGTTTCTCTGCTGAAACAACGGCTACGGAATGGTCCGATGCATATTGATTTAACAAAACCACTCCCTCAGATGGAACCGCAGGCTGAAGGCGCCACTGAAGAAAACACGGAGAGTGATGCAGGGGCAGTAGGTGAGCTTCATCTTGTCACAACGTTGATTTAAAAATCAGAGGGGGGTGTTGCCAGACTCTAGGAAATGAGCTATTCGACACGGGCCAAGCTAGAAGTAAAGTATTTTGATCCTAACATTTCCAGGAAGATGCAAGCGTTTTTGTTGTTTTTCTGTTCTTCGTTGTCATTCAGGAGAAAGTAAGTGTTTTAAGACTTGACAATCTGTGAGTAGTAGCACTGCATTTTCATTTTAATTGAAATAAGTTTATTATCTTATACTTTTTTATTTTTTATACTGTTTTGTTGATAGCAATAGTTTTCATATAAACGGGATAGTTCTACTCAAGATTAATGAATATGTAATTGTTTATAATTTTTTAAGTAATATTACTTATAATACATGTTTCTGTATTCAAAGATGTCTGTTCTTGCCCTATTATTTGCTATCTAACTGGAAAAGAGTAGTTAATTTTTTTCTTAAAATCCATGTATAATCCTCTCTACTCTTGGAGACTTTGAGGTGCATATTCAATGAAATTTCTACTTTTTATTTACCAGCTCTTTGTTTCCAAGAGATTTATGATAAACTTTTGGTCTAGCCACAACCACAATAGCTATCTGTCTGAGCAACCATTCTGTAAGGGGCCCTGAAATTCCCCTGAAGTGTGAAAACTTCACTCATAAATGTAAGGAAATGGAGAAAAGGGTACTTACCAGAACTCTTTTCTGGAAGAGATTAGAACACATTGGAAGGAATATTTAATTAATCCTTTTGGGATGGGAGCTAAGACAAAGGAAGTGTGCCTCTCTCTGTTGATCTGGTTTAGAGTAAACCAGAACGTTGGGACAGTCCTGTGTACTAACAGAATTAACTCTCCCGAGAAAGTCCTCCTATTCCTCACTGACCGCCCCTGCCGTGCTGCTTTCTTGTTACTAGCTGGAGATGGAACCTCTGCTAACACACTGGAAACTCTTCAGCAAAGAGTTAAGCGCCAAGAGAACCTCCTGCAGCGTTGTAAGGACACAATTCAGTCACGTAAGGAACAGTGCACACTGTTAACCAGCGAGAAAGAAGCACTGCAGGAACAACTAGATGAGAGACTTCAAGAGCTAGAAAAGATTAAGGTAAAGAGCCAGCGAGTTTGGTTTCCCACAGCCCCTCAGACCAGAGGCACAGGCCCCAGCGCGGCCTTCTCCCTTCCCCCGTGGACAGCAATGCAGAGGGCACCCACGTGCTCCGGGCTTCGTATCAGTGACAATACTTTGGAGACATCCTGTGTACTTTTCTTCTCGACTGTGAGAAGTATCCAAACTAGATAACATGTTTAGAGTTCTCATATGCGGAGAAGCTTTATTAGAGATGGAAATGAATTTTTAAAATTTTTAAAATTTTTAGGAGCTTCATATGGCTGAGAAGACTAAACTTATCACTCAATTACGTGATGCAAAGAACTTAATTGAACAGCTTGAACAAGATAAGGTAACACAATACTTATGATACTAAATTCACTTTTGGAAGCGATTGGAAGCATTCAGGCCTCTGCTTTCCAAAATTATTGCAGCTGCTTCCATGAAAAACATTTTTGTTTTAATTTCTAGATTTATATAACTGTTAGCATTAGTTTTGTGTCATGTGAAGCTGATTCTCTGATTTCTGGATCTCAGTATTTTGATTTATAGATTAGAATAACTGTTACAAGAGAAATTTAGAGTAATAACATGTTTCAGAGAAAAGTTATTTATAATTAAGGCATTGCTAAATGTGGATGGTAAAAGTATTGTCTTTCAAATAAAATGGAAACAGAATAATTTTTTAGATAAATTGCCTAAATCATAGAGAAGTTGTAATGTATAATTAGCATAAATAGAAAGAGATTGGTAGTGTAGTGTTAGAGCTGCAGCTGTAGCTATGGCAGCAATGCCAACTGAAAAATTCATGGGCAAATAGTTTTGACTTAACTCTTTCAGTCCCAAGTTGTTGGGTCCTTTTTAAAAAGCTGCTCCCAGTTGGTTACATACCATCCACCATTTTCTTTAATATCCTGCTTTATAGCTACAGTAGCTATGCAATTAAGAACATGTCAGAGCCATTCTATTGAAATGTATTGGCAATCTTTTCATTCTATAGTATCATTTTGCTAGATTCTACTCTATAAAATGTATGAAGGCCCACTTAAAAAAAAAGCCTTTTTATTATGAAAAACTTAAAACACTTACAGAAGTAGAAAGATTAATGTTATGGATTCCTACGAACCCATCATCCAGCTTCAACAGTTAACATTGCAAGGCTAATCTTATTTGTACTTCCCAACCCCCATTATCCTCAACTCTTTGGGACAAATCCAAGAAATCTTGTCATTTCTTTCACAACTATTTTAATGTATCTCAAAGGAAAGGACTCTTTTTTATAAAAATATAACCACCTAATCATGATCACATTAAAAATTTAATTTCTTAATACAATTAACTAGTTTCAGATTTCTCTTTTGTCTCATACATTATTTTTCCATTTTTATAAATCAGGATTCAAATAAGATTCTTTCATTGCAAGTGATTGATATTGACTGTTAAAACCTCTTTTAATCTATAGGTTTTACTGCTCTCTTTCTCTCTTTTCTTTTCCTATTGTGACTTGGTATTTTGAAGAAACTGAAGGCCATGATTTTGTTTTGGAATTTTATATAATAATGCCTCAACTGGTTTTTATCTGTCTATTTAATCAGCCATCTGGAAGAGTCATACCTTTTTTTCCTTTTTCTTTTATTTATTATTATTTTATTTTTTTAAAAAAATTGAATGAATCTTTATTGTTCAGGTTATTACAATTGTTCCTCTTTTTTCTGCCATAGCTCCCCTCCACCCGGTTCCCAACCCACCCTCTGCTCCTACCCCATCCCCCACACTGTCCTCATCCACAGGTGTAATATTTTTGTCCAGTCTCCTCCCCCACGCTCCACACCCCTTACCCCGAGAATTGTCAGTCCACTCCCTTTCTATATGCTCCTGATCCTATTACATTCACCAGTTTATTCTGTTCATCAGATTTCTTTATTGATTTGATTTTTAGATTCACTTGTTGATAGAATGTATTTGTTGTTCATAATTTTTATCTTTACCTTTTTCTTCTTCTTCCTCTTATTAAAAAATACCTTTCAGCATTTAATATAATACTGATTTGGCAATGATGAACTCCGTTAGCTTTTTCTTATCTGTGAAGCTCTTTATCTGCCCTTCAATTCTGAATGATAGCTTTGTTGGGTAGAGTAATCTTGGTTGTAGGTTCTTGCTATTCATCACGTTGAATATTTCTTGCCACTCCCTTCTGGCCTGCTTAGTTTCTGTTGAGGAATCAGCTGACAATCGTATGGATGCTCCCTTGTAGGTAACTGTTTTTCTCTTGCTGCTTTTAATATTCTCTCTGTCTTTTGCTCTTGGCATTTTAATTATGATGTTTCTCAGTGTCCCGTGGTAATCGATGTAAACACCTCTTAGAGAAAGCCACCCTTGAATTCCACCCACTGCCAGACAATCCAGTTTCTTTCTGAATGAGTCTGGGTCCCCCGAGTCTCATTCGGAACTGGAGTTCAGTGCAGTCGGGAGCTTTTGTTTGCCTCCTGTTAGAGAAAGCCAACTGTGCACTCAGTTGCCTGTCCTGTCTGTGCACACACCTCAGTACCTCTGCCTCCCACAATTCCTCTGAGTCTCAGTGTGCTTTTCTTTTTCCTGACAGTCCAGTTTCACCCTATATGAGTCTGGGTCCCCAGAGTCTTGCCTAGAACGAGTTCAGTGCAGTCGCAAGCTTTTGTCTCCTTCCCTCTTGAGAAAGCCAGCTTTGCACTCAGTTGCCTGTCCTCTCCACATGTGTGCCTCAGTACCTCTGCTTCCTGAAGTTCCTCTGAATCTCAGTGCTTTTCTCTTTCGAAGTCTAAATGTAGAATTTCCACTCAGCCAGCCTTCCTGTGGTTCTGGATGATGTCCGTTTTGTCTTTTAGTTGTAGTTTTGAAATCGTTGTGCGAGGCAGCAGTTTAGGTGTTTACCTATGCTGCCATCTTGGTTTCTCTCGAATCATACATTAAAGCAGGGGTTTATGAACCCTGGAAGTAAAATAATAATCTTCTTAAGGTAATAGCTGTCACAAAATCTTACTTTTCAAGGACAAATTAAACCACCCCATTTCTTGTTAGTCATGAATGACTAACTTGGTGACCTTCATTTCTTGTGTTATCCAAGAGTGGGAAGACAGTAGCAGTTAGCAAATTGGAGGAATGGAGGTGCCTCATGACATAATAAGAATTAGTGGTGGCTACATACACGGTCACAAGGGGAAAAGAAAAACCAGGTAGATGTGCACCATGGTCTTGGGCCTCCCAGTATGGCAGCAGTAACCTTACACTCTCAGCTGCCTCTGAGGCTTTCTCCACGTTACAGTGCAGATTTATAGCTATAGTTCACGATGGCTCTGAGCCAAATACAAAAGGCTCTATTTTGTTCATTATAAACTGTTTACTAAGATGGGGGAAATATGGCAAACATTCATAGGAAGATAATAAAATAAGTTTTAAACTAAAATATGTTTTTAATACTTAAAAGATTAAACTTACAATTTTGATATCAATAAATAAAAAATACACTGATAAGTCAATCAAGGTTATTGCAGTAGACAGTGTAGTATATAGTAAAAAACACAGACTTCAGTTTATAAAATAATGAAAAAATTCTTATGCTCTATTTACTAAGAAATACTTTGTTTCTGCCTTTTAAAGTAAGTTCAATACATGCGATTGATGATTCAGTTTTGTTATGCAAACACTTTAGAGTCTGCCCTTCTGTTTAGGGAATGGTAATAGCAGAGACAAAACGGCAGATGCACGAAACTCTGGAGATGAAAGAAGAAGAAATTGCTCAACTTCGCAGTCGCATCAAACAGATGACTACCCAGGGAGAGGAATTACGGGAACAGAAAGAAAAGTCTGAAAGAGCTGGTAAGAACTCAGGGGTTACTCATTTTATGTTAGAGCCCGCAAGTCATGTAAAGTGCGACTTTTCCAACCAACACTTAGAAAAATGAAAGATAGAAATGCTTAACTGTAGAGACTCTATAAGACACTGGGCTCTTCCTTGAAGGAGTCAGGGGATGGTAAACTATGACCTATTTATGTAGGGTTCTCAGCTAGTTATGATTTTTACATTTTCAAGTAGTTGGATAAAAGCAGAAGAAGAATATATAACAGAGACCATATGTGTCCTTCAAAGCCTAAAGTATTTACTATCTTGCTCTTTATAGAAAATGTTTGCTGATCACTGCCTTAAAGTACATATTAAATAACTGCTACTTTATAAATGCTTTGGAGTAAACAAAGTATAAGATATAGTCCGCTTTTTAGTTTTTCATCCTCACCCGAATATATTTTTTCCATTTACTTTATATTTCTTTAGAGAGAGTGGAAGGGAAGGAGGGAGAGAAACATTTAAAGTGAGAGAGACACATTGATTTCTTGCCTCCTGCATGTGCCCTGACAAGGGCTGGGATTGAACCTGAAACCCAGATATGTGCTCCTAAACTGGTCAGGCTGACACCGTAACCACTGAACAATTCTGGCCAAAGCTATTGTCTCCTTTTTTTTTAAAATACATTTTATTGATTTTTTACAGAGAGGAAGGGAGAGGGATAGAAAGTTAGAAACATCGATGAGAGAGAGAGACATCGATCAGCCGCCTCCTGGATTATGAAAGGCTAGGCTGAGAGGACTCCCCCCCAACCTCTGAGTACGAATTTTATGCACCAGGCCTCTAGTCTATATAATAAAAACCTAAGTGACTGTTAAGGTGGAACTACTGGGACAACTGGTCGCTATGATGCGCACTGACCACCAGGGGGCAGACACTCAATGTAGGAGCTGCCCACTGGTGGTCAGTGTGCTCCCACAAGGGGAGCGCTGCTCAGCCAGAAGCCAGGCTCACAGCTGGCGAGCACAGCTGCCATGGCAGGAGCCTCTCCCGACTCCATGGCAGCGCTATTCAGCAGCAGCAGCAGCAGCAGGCACAGCGGGCACAGTGGGCTGGGATGAGCACGAGCACCGCAGCATCTGTCCCTGATTCAGGCTCCTCCCTGGCTGCCTGCCGCTTGGCGCACTGCTACATCCCTTGAGGGGTCCTGGACTGCAAGAGGGATGTCCCGGACTGAGGGGACCCTTTTCCCCCAGTGCATGACTTTTGTGCACTGGACCTCTAGCTTAGAACTAAGAAAATGGAGCAACTTTCAGGAGTCATTAGCTTAAGGTTGAAGCCTATGATTCGTCTGTAGGAGAGGCTGATTTCACTAAAAGATGAGATTTTACAGTTGTAGTAAAGGCAGTGGCAATAGTAAAACCAGTGGCAGAATGATTTTCATTTGATTAATATACCCACTTTGTATACACTGCTGCTCCTACCGATAGCTAACAGTTATTTTATGCAAGGCTCTATTATAAATGCCTTACTTGCGTTTACCTGTGTGTGTACTTATATTTAATCATCACAATTCCTATGGAGTAGGTATTATTATTATTCTCATTTTACAAATGAGAAAACCCAAGAACATAGAAGGTAAGTAACTAAATTTATGCACAAAGAGTAAGTATACAGTCAGGTTTTCATTCCAGGCATTTTGAGTCCAGAGTTTGCTCTTAAATAGAGATGAGTTTAGCAGAGAGAAATCAATTAAAAAGGCACCAAGAAGTCATAGGAATTGTGGAAAGTTATACTTTTTTGGGGGAAATATTAGAGTCATTTCCAGAACTGGGAGAGATAGGATAAAAACTTAAAAAAAAGGGGTCTTTGAATTTGGTGAGGATTTGATTCACAGGATATAGTTTCAGAAATGTAGAAACTAGATTGTAGATATTTCACAGGTGGGAATAAAAACTTCCCAGATAACTATTCTACTCACCTCTTTAATAATACAGTTTTCCTCTTCTTGCTTCTTCAAAATTCCGATGTATTTTTTCTTTAAATATGATTTACATAAGACTATATTTTTATAAATAATTGATAGCCTATAAATTGAGAAAATTTTTTGTTAATACTGTTAAAATATTAAAAATTAATAAAAGTAGGATTAAGACTTAAAATTATTTAATATACATTCCCTTTGGAACGTCTTTGGACCACAGTTATAAGTGCTTTTATGGATATTTAAAATTTTATTTTGGGTCATAATTACTGAGGGCTAGAAAGTTATAACAGACTCTTTTCACACTGAAGATACTGCCGTTTAAGTCTATTATGGGAACTAGTTTTGGACACTTAACTGCATTTCATCTAATGGTCATAATTGAGTCTGAACTGAATTATTCATATATAAAGTGATTCTTCTAAGAATCTTATCCATATAAAGTGATATGCTAACTAACAATTCCAACTTAGTACTAAACATAAGAAAAGGTCTTTGAGCATCTGGTTCTTGGAGAATTCAATTGCTCTCTTAAATATTTGTCTTTTTCTTAGAGTTAAAATTCAAAGGCTAAATACATAAGAGCTGGCTATGTGAAGGAAACGTTAACAATATTAAAGCTTGCAGCTGTTAAGATTTTTTGAGGCAAATTGTCCTATATAATAAAAGGCTAATATGCAAATTGTCCCCTTGACTGGGAGTTCAACTGGAAGTTCAACCAGGGGCCAGGGATGGCTGGCCAACCTCCCGTGACCCCTCCCTTCAACTGGCCCTGCCCCAGTCCTCCTTCACTGGTCCCCTCCCCCAATCAGGGGTGGGCAGCTGGACCCCACACATGCACGAATTTGTGCACCGGTCCTCTACCAAAGAATACAAACTCTCCTAATGTATTTTCAACTGTAAAAAGTTTAACTCTGATATATTCAATAATTTTTGACATGTAGACAACTAATTTCTTTGGCTTGCTTATTCTGGAGGTCAAAATTGGTTCAACTACATTCCCCATACTTTTAATGGAAAAGTCTATTGCACTGCTCTTCTTAGTTTTTCTAAATGAACTGTAATACTTCCCATATGTTGGAGGACAAAGGAGATTGCATGTTTATTATTTTTCAGAGGGACAATTTTATCATACAATATTGAGACTATGAATATGGTGACATGTCTAATTTAGGATGCTATATCAACCTATGTACTTATTCTACTTTCTAGTGGAATTGTTAGGCATGTTTTTAAAGTATCATACTTTATCATTCTTGTCCTGTTAAAATTATTTTATTTGGTAAAAAAAGCCAAATCAAATTTTTATAAGCATTTTACTACAACTGTTGATAGTATTTCTTTCTAGATGCCACTTAAGAACAGATAGTCATATCTTTAAGTAAACAGATTTTTAAACTTAAGAGAAGTCTAGTGATTTAGCTTAAGTGCATAATGTTGTATTTTATGGGTGCTAGTTATTATTACTAGTTGTCTAGAATATTATCTCTTCAATACAGTACCAGTATAGAATGTTAATGCTACTAAAATTCACACTAGGTCTTTTTATGTGTGGTGTGTGTGTGTGTGTGTGTGTGTGTGTGTGTGTGTGTGTTTCAACCAGGATATGAGGTGAGGGTAGTTGGCTAGTTACTAATACAGGATATTACAAAAAAACACTGGAAAAAAAAATGAAAGTATATCACTGTTATATCAGTACACTTATATTTAGTCTTTTTTCTAATCCTTTTTATATTATTGTAAATAATATTTTATCATATTGTATATACAAATTTGCATGCTCCTTTTTTCTCCATTTAATATTATATTAGGAGTACTTTTATACGTTGTTAAAGTACTAACATTTTAATGGCTGCGTCAGAATGCATGCACATCATTTACTTAACCATTTCTCTACTGAATGTCTAGATTATTTTATATTTCTGCTATTATGAACAATAGTATAGCAACCCTGTGATCCAGCCCATTTCATATTTTATTTTTTTCTCAGCGTTAATTCTTTCCTATAGACTTTTAGTCTTTTTTGTTAATTACCATTAAGTGATTTAAATAAAGCCAATATAAAAAGAGAACTCATGTCAGAACGTTAATTCCTATCCCTTTTTAAAAATGTCCTTGCCTAGAAGTGTGCAAGATGAATAAAATACCCTGCTTGGAGTAGGAAAGTTTCCAGAGTGCACTATCTTTGCAAGCTGTTTCCCTTTAATGCACTCTGGTTTTGCTGAAGTTATGTGTTTTATATGATTGGCTGCATTTAAAAACTTAGATTAGCTTATGACATTCTTTGCTTTTTTATTCCCATGTTGTGTTTGGGTAGGAAATAAGTTTTTTATATTAATTTGTATAGTATAGGTTTGATACACCAAAGACATTCAGTAGAACCTGTTTATTTGATGTTTGAAAGACACTTTAAAATAGAGCTTATATATTTAAATAAAGTATAAGATTTATGCATATTTACATAATAAACAAAAATTCATAGGTTTATTTAAGTGTTTTGTTAGTTAATAATTTATGTAACAAAGTTTTCTTGGAGTTTTAAGTCTCACAAAACATTTTATTTTTGTACATCCACACATGCCAATAAGTGAATCATGGTGCCTTTCCCAAGCCTTGTATGAACAGGACTGGGGTAAGGGCTATTTGTTTTCTTATCATGGTGCTTAGGATAAGCTTTACAAAGAAAATTCCATGTTTCTCAGGCAAAAAGAAAAAATTATGCTTTAAAGTACAGTTAAGTTTGCCATGTCAGATAAATTACATATTTGGCACTAAATGAATATCTGATGGAAAATGTATTATTTTAAATGGAATTAGAGTTTTATTCATTATAGATTGTATATTTAACAGTCATGTATTTGTAGGTGCTCAACACATTTCTACAGCAGTAGCTATGCACCCATATTTCTAAGGTAGTCATGGTTACCCTGCACTTGTTTATGGCACTGTCACTGTTCTGAAAAGCATCAGCAAACAGAAGAACACATTTCTTTGCTACAGAATCATATTTTCATACTCAGCTTTAGCCTAATATTTTCCAAGATCAGACTTATATTTTTAAGGTTTACTAATAGATAAATCTATATGGTTAATAAAAAGTACATGAAATTTTGTATAGATCTATACATTTTAAAAAGTCAAAGCATAATTGATCTACAGAATGAATCTTCTTATACATTTTGGAAAGTAGCTTAAAAAGTAGATCTCCATTGTACATGTAATGTTTATTAAATATCTGAAGGCCCCAATTTGTATATAAATATTACAGTTTCTGTTTATGCCACTGGGTGGTAGTATTACTTTATTTTCAGTTAAACTCTAGAGGAGTGTTTTTCAAAATTTTTTGGTCTTATAGACCTTTCTATTCTTACAACCTACTGAGGATTCCAAAGAGCTTTTGTTTATGTGGGTTATATGTAGTGATATTTATTATATCAGAAATTTAAAAATGTTCTTAGTTCATTTAAAAACAACAATGATAAGCCTATTACATATTAGTTAAGTACTTTAATGAAAATTACTGTATTTCCAAAACAAAATTTTGTGTGAAGGAGTGGCCTTGTTTTATATTTTTGTTAATATCATAGTTTAGCTTAATAGAAGACAGCTGGATTTTATATCTGTTTTTGCATTTTATCTGTTGTGATACGTTGTTTTGTTTGAAATATATGAAGAAAATCTCCCCTCATATAGATATGTATTCGGAAAAGGGAAGACCTTATAGGCTCTCTGAAAGGGTCTCAGGACCCATGGATCTTTGGATTGCACTTTGAAAACTGCCACTATATTTGCTTTTATTCACAAGTCCTATTGTTTAGATGGGAATTCTGATAAAAATTCTTTTGGTTGCTTTTTCTGATAATTTGCATTTTATTCATTTTGAAGTATAACCTGTGTTTTTTTTTTTTTTAGTTTAATATCACATGCATTTTACAGCCTTTTTTTTTTTTTTAAACTGGGATAAAGACTTAAGTGCTAGCTTACTTATTCATTTTTTGATATTCTCTAACAATGTCAGGATCAACATTTCATTGAGGTATTGGCAACCTTTCCTCAGTTTTGCATGTTTGTTTATTCCCTATAGTGAGACTAGAAGTGGGTCTTGTTATTCTTATAGTAACATGTCCTCTAGAACAGTGCAACAAACCCGTAACGCTACCTGGAATCTCAGAATTCTGGCTTTTGTTATACAGTTAGTAAGGGCATTAAGGATGGGGACAGGAAAAGGTGGCGAAGTGGCAAAAGCAAATGCCACATTCTTCCTACCTTTAACGAAGATTTAATTCTTTTTATTTCTCTCCCCTTCTTACTACTTCAACTTTGTGTGAATGTCAGCATTCTTAGTGTTTTTTTTTTTTATGTCACCCAGTTCCTTGCATATGGTTGGAAGTGGCAAACATCCAAAATATATGATGAATGAATGGTTGGATTATTGAGCTGTTGCCAGCATTTCTCATTTAACTCTTGCAGTGAGCATTTGTCCCTTTTATAATGTCCATAGATGTGAATGAACTTCATCCGAGGTGGACAGTGAGGAGCTAGCAAAAAAAAGGCCTCCATATTTTACTTTTGGCAGAGGGCCATTAACTTTTTGCCTAAAAATATTTTAAAAGTTTTGTGTTTTTTTTTAAATAAAAATTGCCTGAGATACATTGAATTTTGCTTTGGAAGAACCAGTGTGTTCTTGCAACATTTGGTGGCAGTTTGTGCTTAGCGTCCCGTTGGTGTGTGCCATGGCCGTGGTTTTCCCGAGCACCCTTGCATGTTGGCAGAGATGTCACCTGTGCTGATGTATGCTTTCATTCTCTCACTCACTTGTCCTTCGTTGGTCATTGCAAGATAAACTGTGTAGATGTTCAGACATACTTCTTTAGTACTCATCTTAAAGTCCTAGCAGAGTTTCCTTTGAGACGCCAATGTACCGAACCTGGTTTTTGCGACATCAGAAAGTGAGATGTTTCTGGTTAGGAAGTAAACTCTCAGGGTATCCTCCTTCAGCGTGGAAATGGGACTCATTATTGAAGATAGCCACCACCTGTAAGGAGGTGGCTTCATTTGTGGTACAGGTAGCATCCTGAATGGGTTTGAAATACGTTTCCTATGTGTGGATATATGTATTTTAATGCCTTTTTTGTATTTAACATTTTTGTAAAGGAGGATGAGAAGTGAAAGCAGTTGAGTTTTTTTGTGTCTGTCTGAGGTATAACATGCTACATTTTGTTGAGTTAGAAGCCATCAGTAATTGCATGGTCTAAAAATTCTGGCTTAGTAAGATATATTATTTCTCACCTGAACTTAATCAATGTCAGCATTCTTAGTTTTTAAAAATAATGCCAGGTAAGGGTTGTTTCTTAAGTACAATTTTAAAGTTTTATCATCAAGCCTATATATTCAAGTTGATTTATCATCTGAGGAAAAAATTGGGTGCCTCAGTTCTTGCATTGGAATGAGGACATTGAATTAAAAGATCCCTAGGTAGCCTGGCCAGGATGGCTCAGTGGTTGACTGTTGTCCCTTGCATCAGGAGGTTGCTGGTTCAATTCCCAGTCAGGGTACATGCTCAGGGTGCAGACTGAATCCCCAGTAGTGTCTCTATCAGTGTTTCTATCCTTCTCTTTCCCTTCCTCTCTCTGAAATAAATAAAAACTTAAAAGAAAACCTCTAGGTATCTATAACAATAAAAGCGTAATATGCCAATTAGGTCTGACTTCCTTCTGGACGACCTTCCAGACGAAGTGCGGGCTGTGAGGGAAGCCCGGGTCCCAGGTGCCTGCTGGCAGCTGGAGGGAAGCCGGTGCCGGCAGCAGAGGGAAGGGAGGCCTCCTCTTGTACGAATCTCGTGCCTCAGCCTCTAGTAAAATTACATGGTTCTCTGACATGGGAGCAGAAGATGGGAGAGAAAGTGGAATTTAGATGGAAAAAGCTATGGAACCAGATCTATCCTATTTTAATTATGATGATGGATAATCAAATGACTTATGAAAACCTTTTCAGTGGATTAAACACTAAAATTAGAATTAAAAAAATATATTTTATTGATTTTTTACAGAGAGGAAGGAAGATAGATAGATAGTTAGAAACATCGATGAGAGAGAGAGACATCGACCAGCTGCCTCCTGCATGCCCCCCAATGGAGATATGCCCGTAACCAAGGTACTTGTCCTTGACCAGAATCAAACCTGGGACCTTAGTCCGCAGGCTGACGCTCTATCCACTGAGCCAAACTGGTTTCGGCTAAAATTAGAATTTAATGCAGGAGAATATTCTAACATTTCTGGTTGTGGTTAGAAACTTTATTATTGGAAGATTATATCTGAACTTGTGGCATGGATTTTTTTTGTTTGAAAAAGTGAGAGTACTACATTTATTTTTATACTGTGCTGGATTCTGGAATTTTAAAAATGAAAACAAAGAAAGTTCACTTGGAGTTGACTGTGTACAGTTTTGTTGTATTTTGCTTAATTTACTAAAGGTTTTCATTAAAAACTATTTTTCTGAAAGAATATAAAAAGTATATTCGAGTTCTCCTGATTTAAAATATTTCTGAGAAGTGCTTTGAAATGCTGTTATAATTTTACATGCTGAATAATGACAATAAAGGAAAGATGCTGATGACTTCTAGGCATTCAAAAATGTTATCATTCCTTTTTCCATGTTTTTCTTTCCCACATTTAAACCTTCAGCACAGACTAAGCAGTAAGCACTCTTACAGATTCCCTTTCCCATAATTGATCACTTTACTTGATTTCTAAAAAATTAGGAAATAAAATTTCTTGTTAATAGTAAGAGATATTTTTTATGTTTAATGTGAGAATTTGTAAAAAATTTCTCAGGGGAGGATATGTTTGTTGAATTTCAAAGAGAGGAAGGAGAGAGAGAGAGGGAAAGGAGGGAGAAACATTGATTGCGAGAGAGAAACATGCCCAACCAGGGATTGAACCTGCAACCTAGATATCTGCCCTGACTAGGAATCAAACCCGCAACCTTGTGGTGTACAGAAAATGCTCTAACTGAGCCACACAGGCCAGGCCAGCACTAGAATTTAGAGTAAAGGAATACCTAAATTAAACAAAGATAACATTGTCTTTTAAATACTTTATTTTCTAACATGTTTATATCTTAAGAATTATCATCATGCTGTTGGCAGACAAATACCAGTAAAACTAGTATAGGAATCTGTAAAAGTAATTTCAGCTGATTAATGTTTCTTTAAAATTTAGAGTGTCAGCATTAGTTTTATGCTTTGGACATATAAAGTGAATAAATCAGATAGATTTGTTTTTATATCAAAGATACATGGTTGTCCAAGAAGTTTTTGTTTAAGTGTTAAGCAGTGTACATTATGTTTCCCAGTTGTTAGTAGAATTCAGCCTATTTCTTGCCTTTTTCTGTACTAATGCAATTTGCTGTTAAGAAAATGCTTTAGAACAGATTCTGCCTTTAGGTATAAACTTGCTGTGCTTAAACCACTCTCTGTTAAGCCACGGTGTGGTTAATAACGGGTTTTCCCCCGAGTTGCCATAGGTTAAAGTTCCATGTTTCTTACACCAATGGTCGGCAAACTCATTAGTCAGCAGAGCCAAATATCAACAGTACAATGATTGAAATTTCTTTTGGGAGCCAAATTTTTTAAACTTAAACTTCTTCTAATGCCACTTCTTCAACACAGACTCACCCAGGCCATGGTATTTTGTGGAAGAGCCACACTCAAGGAGCCAGAGAGCTGCATGTGGCTCGAGAGCCACAGTTTGCCGACCACTGCACTAGGCTAGATATTTGTTTTTTACAGGCCCTGAATTTTTACTTTTTTCACCTAAGAATTCCCTGCTGGTAGTACTTTTCTATACACCAATAAATTAGGTAAAAATTTCTAGTTAACTCTCCTAGTTCAAAATTTATATAGGAAGTAGGTTTCATTTCAAAATACATTGTTCAATTATGTGATTCAGCCAGTAAATGTTAAAAACAACAACACTCTGTTCTTTTACTAGATTGTTAACAGATTTTTAAAAGTAAGATTAGTCAAAGAATAACTATTACATTAAAAATGTCCTAGTGAATAAATAATATTAACTAATTTGATAATAGATAACTGCATATCAAACAAAAAAAAAGCAATTAAAATTACATAGTACAGAAGTAGCTGTAAGCCTTTGAGTTTCTTATTCATAAGGGCAACTATGGGTAGAGTGGAGAACCATTAGTAATTAAATACTTAGTTCAGACTTCTGAGCTTTAGTTCATATACGCAATTGTACGGAACTCAATAACAAAATGGATTCAGTGACTGAACATTTCTTGTGGTTTTGTTGAACCACTCAGAAGTATCTCCTGGCTTAAACACTGATGAGTTTTTTTAACCTGTCCTGCTATTGCTGCTCTTAGTTCTTTAAATTGAATGTAAAACACTTTAGCTCAATGATAGTATTTCTTGAGATACTTGTTTTCTGCTGTTTTCATTATAGCTTTTGAGGAACTTGAAAAAGCTTTGAGTACAGCCCAAAAAACAGAAGAGTCACGGAGAAAAATGAAGGCAGAAATGGACGAACAGATAAAAGCTCTTGAAAAAGCAAGGGAGGAGGAACGCATCAGTCTTCAACAGGAATTAAGTCGGGTGAAACAGGAGGTTGTTGATGTAACGAAAGTAAGAATAATTCTAGATTGGAATGGGCTACAGTAATTTGAAAACTTGTCTTATGCTTTTCTGACAATCTTTGAGTATAAAGAAGAGTTATTTTGTATTTTAGAACTTGGCCATTTTATGATGTTCAGGATATAGGGAAAAAGCACTTTGATAGGGAAATGCTTATATCTTTTTGGATATACTTCCCAGGGGGTAGTCTTGTCATATAATTTTTCTTTTATGTTTTAAAATCTTCTCTTTAATTTTTAAATATAAAAGATAGCATGTTATATATGCTGTTCTATATTTTGCTTTTTCACTTAATAATCTGCCTTGGAGATTATTCTTTATCCCTGGTAATTGCTAATGATGCCCATTTGTTTTATTTTATTTATTTATTAAATTTTTTTGTTAATCCTCACCTGAGGATATTTTTCCATCGACTTTTAGGGAGAGTAGAAGAGAAAGGTAAAGACAGAGAGAAACATCGATGTGAGAGAAACACACCAATTGGTTGCCTCTGACATGACATGCTATCTTTATTACATACTGAATTACTATAATGCTACATATGTGTTTTCCCTCTACTGTATTCTCTGCTATCCCTCTGCTTTTCCTGACCCTTTGTTATATTACATGGTTGTAATTATTCTAGTTTATAATATGTTCTACTATTTGATAACTTCCTCTTATTGCTCTTATTTTTCAGAAGAGTATTGGCTTTTCTTACATTTTTATTTTGTCTAGTGAACCCCTCACCCCAGTTTGTTGGTAATTTATTTGATCATATTAAATTTTTACATTTATTTAGGGAGGTTTGACATTTGTATAAGATTAAGTCTTTCTGTCAGAGAAAGAACAAGGTCAGTAGCTTATAAAAAATTGATTTCAGTGAGGGGAAGACAGAGACCAAGACAGAGAGAGACAGAGAGAGAAAGAGAGAGAGTGAGAGAGAGAAGAGAGAGAAACATGGATATGAGAGAGAGAGAAACATTGATCGGTTGTTCCCAACCAGGGATCAAACCTCCTGCAATCCAAGTATGTTCCCTGGCCAGGAATCAGACCCACCTTTTGGTGTATTGGGACCATGCTCCAACCAACTGAGCCACAAGAGGCAGGGCAAGGTCAATCGTTTTTGGTAAATAGTGCGTGCCTGGGGAGCTAGCCAATCAGATTGGTGCACACTGAGCAGCTTGACCGTAGTGGAGCACCCTCTCTGCGAACATCCTTATTTCCTCCACTGTACTTCCTTCCCGATTGGTGAGGGAATCCCTGCAAGATGTGGAAAAGGGGCATTGAGCCCACAGCACTGACCACTATAGCAGCAATATTAAATAAGCAGTACTTTACTGGCTTTTCTTTGAACTTGTGACTTTGGTGACTTGGTTTAAGCAGGCAATTTTTTCTTTTTTTTCCCTCTTAAAATGCTGTAGTTTGAAAATTGAACTGTAACGAAGTATTATTTGATTGTAAAGTTAGGTATTTTATTCTGGATGTTTCACTTCAACTATCTGGCTGGTTTTTAGAAATCCTCAGAACAAATTGCTAAACTACAGAAACTTCATGAAGAAGAGCTGGCCAGCAAAGAGCAGGAGATGACCCAGAAGTTTCAGACCCAAGAAAGGGAGTTTCAGGAGCAAATGAAAGCAGCTCTCGTAAGTATTTTGTTTTTGCTGCAGGTCAACTTCACAGCGTTGTAAGTTGTCATCCCCTTACCCCTGGCTTCCAGGGTCAGACTGCTGGCAGCATTGAGTTTTGAGTCAAGGAGGGATAGGATGGAGGCAGAAAAGGGGCTGTCAGAGCTTTTCAAATGGTGAGTGTTGATAAATAATAAGGTCAATTAAAGCAGCTTTTCAGGATTGATGGGACAGTAAAAGAACCCAGATCATGGAAAATAATTATGTAGGCTTTTATAGGAATTTTATGGATCAAATTTATGTATTATTTTTTAAAATTAAAAATATTTTTATTGATTTCAGAGAGGAAGGGAGGGGGAGATATAAACATCAATTATAGAAAGAATCATTGATCGGCTGCCTCCTGCGTGCCCCCTACTGGAGATCAGGCATGTGCCCTTGACTGGAATCGAAGCCAGGACCCTTCTGTTTGCAGGCCAATGCTCAATCCACTGAGCAAAACCAGCTAGGACAAATTCATGTATTCTTAAGTAATTCTCTGATTTTGACTGGTTTTTGATGTGGGGCTTTCTATTATAAAAAGTTGTTTCTCATAAATTACATACATTTATAATCTAGTTTTTCTGTCTAGAGTTTAAAAAGGAAACTCTGGAGTGCAGAGAAGAGGTAGTGACAATTGTGTGATCTTTCCATTCAGCAGTGTTTTCCACAGCATTTTAAGTAATGGAAAAATAGTAGATGTAGTGAGATTACTGGAGTAAGATTTTTTCATATCAATAGTAATTGTGGCAAAGACTGGCCAGATTACATTGTAAAAGGCACAGTGTCTTGTTCCTGTAGATCAGAGCATGGGAAGAGAGAGGTATTGATACTGCCTACCTCTCAGGACTGCTGTGCAGTTCAAATGAAATGTGTGATTCCTATAGAAGTACTTTGGGGATGCTGAAGATTTATGTGAGTCTAAGGTGGTATTGCTTTTGGCACAGGAAAAATGTCAATCTGAATATCTGAAGATCACCCAAGAAAAAGAACAGCAAGAATCTCTGGCGCTGGAAGAGTTAGAGTTGCAGAAAAAAGCAATCCGCACAGAGAGTGAAAATAAACTTCAGGACATTCAGAAAGAAGCAGAGACGTACAGAACCGTAAGTTTATATAATATTCAGATTCCAGAGCTCCAACTGGTTGACTGTGAGAACTATGCTCTCTCTCCAGTTGTAGAGAAGCTTTGTTTTACTGAGTTAGGTTTGCATATATGTGCACTTCAGTTTTGAGAGTAATAGCTATTAATGGGGGAGGCTTGGTGTTTGCTGCAGGGTCCTCCTGACACTGCTATAGCTGGCTGCAGCACTCACACCGCCACTCACACCGATTCTTTACACTCACACCGATTCTTTACACTCACACCGATTCTTTACACTCACACTGATTCTTTACACTCACACCGATTCTTTACACTCACACTGATTCTTTACACTCACACTGATTCTTTACACTCACACTGATTCTTTACACTCACACCGATTCTTTACACTCACACCGATTCTTTACACTCACACCGATTCTTTACACTCACACCGATTCTTTACACTCACACCGATTCTTTACACTCACACCGATTCTTTACACTCACACCGATTCTTTACACTCACACTGATTCTTTACACTCACACTGATTCTTTACACTCACACTCATTCTTTACACTCACACTGATTCTTTACACTCACACTGATTCTTTACACTCACACTCTGTTAGCACTGCCACTCCATTGCTTATTCACCTGGCCCTTAGGAATTGGGCTCACTTTGTAGGTACCTTCCTGCCTGTCCAGCTTTATCTCAGTCATGTCCTGGACATAATTTATTCTTTGTATCACAGTTCAGTTATCCCAATGCTCCACTTTTACATTTAAGTTTTTCCCACATTAAACATGACCTTATAGTAAACATATTTATATATATGTCTCAATGTGCACATTTTTAAGGCCCTTGGGCCCATCCCTCAGGAGTATGTGAAATGTATACCTTATTTTGAATAAATTGACTGATGTCCTTTATTTAGACTTTTTATTCTGATTTAGATAGTGAAATAGTCACACTTACCAGTAATTCTAAACTGCTTTGTTTTCCCATTTCCAATACTTATGTAAGAAGGCTTGATGGAGGGAAATGGGTACTCAAGCCTAAATCTTCCAATTGCTAGATTTGTACATTAGTTTTACCTTAATTTTTTTTACCTGTTACATGAAGAGCTTGGATTTGGTAATTCCTAAAGACCTGCTCTGACATTCTGTGGCTCTGCTTTACTTAGCTCCTTTTCCTTCAGAGTCAGGGTTGATTTTTTTCTTTTTTTTTTTTTTTAAATTAATGTATTACATGTGTACATATCTTCCCATTGCTCCTTCTCCCCAACTCCAATATATTCCCTCACCACTCACTGTCTTGTGTCCATTGGTTATGCTTATCTGCATACATGCAAGTCCTTTCGTTGATCTCTTATCTATCCCACCTCTCTAACTTTCTTGCTATAATTTGACAGTCTGTTTGATGCTTTACTGCCTCTGTATCTTTTTGTTCATCAGTTTATAATGTTCTTTATTATCCATAAGTGAGTGAGATCATGTGGTATTTTTCTTTTGTTGATTGGCTTATTTCATTTAGCATAATGCTCTCCAGTTCCATCCAGGTTGCTGCAAATGATAAGAATACCTTCTTTTTTATGGCAGCATAGTATTCCATTGTGTAGATGTACCATAGTTTTCTGATCCAGTCATCTGCTGATGGGCACTTAGGCTGTTTCCAAATCTTAACAATTGTAAGTTGTGCTGCTGTGAACATAGCAGTGCATATATCCTTTCTATTGGTGTTTCTAGTTTCTTAGGATATATTCCTAGGAGTGGGATTGCTGGGTCAAATGGGAGTTCCATTTTTAGATTTTTGAGGAAACTCCATATACATTATTTACCTTCCAAAATTAAATTATGTAAGCAATAGAATATTTTTATAGGCTTTAAAAAACACACATAAAAAATACCCATCTTTCTACCAACAGTTATTGTTATCTACTTCATAATTTATTTCTTACTGACTATTCATTGAACATATTCTTGAAATATAGGTAGTTGAAATAGTTATCCATGTAGGTAGAAAGAATCTGGAATTATGAGTTGTGCTTAAAATAGAATATTTTCTTTATGAAATTCATTTAGGAATTGAGCACAGATTCTTTGTCCTTTCTAGTATTTGGTATGATAGGTAGTGTTATTTTCTAAATTTTAATCTTTAAATAGGTGTAGACATCAAGTCATATGTATTGTTGCTAATAAACAAGACTGTATTTAATAAAAATACATCTTTTTTTATTAACAGAGAATCCTTGAATTAGAAAGTTGTTTGGAAAAAAGCTTACAAGAAAGCAAAATTCAATCAAAAGATTTGGCCATTCATTTGGAAGCTGAAAAAAATAAGCACAATAAAGAAATTACAATCATGGTTGAAAAACACAAGACAGAATTGGAAAGCCTGCAGCATCAACAAGATAACCTTTGGACTGCAAAACTCCAGGACTTAAGGCAACAGCATCAGACCGAAATGGACAAACTTAGAGAAAAGTATGAACAAGAAAAAGAGACATTGTTGAAAGACAAAGAGAGTCTCTTCCAGGCCCACATAGAAGAGATGAATGAAAGGACATTAGAAAAGCTGGATGTGAAGCAAACAGAATTGGAGTCTTTGTCTTCTGAGCTGTCAGAGGTATTGAAAGCCCGTGACAAGCTGGAAGAGGAGCTTTCTGTACTGAAGAATCAAGCAGATAAAGTGAAGCAGGAACTGGAGGCCAAATTGGAGGAGCAGAAAAATCATCACCAGCAACAGGTTGACAATATTATCAAAGAGCAAGAGATGTCCACCCAGAGAACCGAGAAGGCACTGAAGGATGAAATTAATCAACTGGGGCTTCTTCTGAAGGAAAAGGATACGCATTTGAAAGAGCATCAGGCTCACGTGGAGAGTTTGGAGGCGGATATTAAAAAGTCAGAGCGGGAGCTCCAGCAGGCCTCTGCGAAGCTGGATCTTTTCCAGTCACACCAGAGCACCACGCACGAGCAGGCAAAGGCTTATGAGGAGCAGATGGCCCAGTTGCAACAGCAGTTGTCGAATTTGGAAGCAGAAAAAATCCTTCTTACAAAACAGGTAGCTGACCTTGAAACACAAAAGAAAGATGTTTGTGCTGAGTTGGACATTCACAAAAACGAGGCGCGAGATTTAAGGCAGCAACTTGAAAAACAGACTAGTGTAACGGAGGAAAAAGTCAAATCTTTAACCCAACTCTATGAGTCCCAACTTAAAGATAGTCACATAGAGCGGGAACGGACAAAGCAAATGCTGATGGAAAAAGAAAATGTCATTTTACAAATGAGAGAAGGACAGCGCAAAGAAATCGAAACACTCGAACAGAAATTATTGGCCAAGGAGGACAGTATTAGCGTTTTGCATGAGGAATATGAAACCAAATTTAAAAATCAAGAAAAAAAGATGGAGAAAATTAAGCAGAAAGCAAAGGAGATGCAAGAAACGTTAAAGAAGAAATTGTTGGATCAGGAAGCCAAACTTAAAAAAGAGCTCGAAAATACCGCTCTAGAGCTCAGTCAGAAAGAAAAACAGTTCAATGCCAAAATTTTGGAGATGGCACAGGCTAACTCAGCTGGAATCGATGATGCAGTGTCAAGACTGGAAACAAACCAACGGGAGCAAATAGAAAGTCTTACTGAGGCGCATAGGCGGGAACTCAGTGATGTGATCTCAGTCTGGGAGAAGAAACTTCACCAGCAAGCTGAAGACCTTCAGGAAAAACATGAAGTCCAGTTACAGGAAAAAGAGCAAGAGGTGGCAGAACTGAAGCAAAAGATCCTCAGAATCGGGTGTGAAAAGGAAGAGATGAGCAAGGAAGTAGCATGGCTGAAGGAGGAAGGTGGCAAACAGGATTCAGTAATAAAGGAGTTACAGGAACAAGTCCACCAGAAGTCTACTCACACAGATTCTCTCTCACAAAATGAAATGAAACTAAAAGCACAGCTTGAAAAGCTGGAAGGTGACTGGAAGCATTCTCTGAAGGAAAATACTTTGCTGCAGGAGCAGGTGGTTGAACTGAAAAAACTGTCAGAAGAAGATAAGCTTAAGGTTTCCGAGTTGACTGACAAATTGAAAGCCACAGAGGAAGAATTTCAGAGTTTAAAATCTTTACATGACAGAAGTAAGAAAAGCCTAGAAGACAAAAGCTTGGAATTCAAAAACCTCTCTGGGGAACTAGCAGTTCAGCTGGATATTTATGCGAAGAAATCCGAAGCCTTACTACAGGCTAAAACAAATGAACTAATCAACCTCAGCAATAGTAAGCTTAATGCGGTTCTCTCTAGAATTTCCCATTGTCAACATCACACAACTAAAGTTAAGGAGGCGCTACGAATTAAAACTTGCAAAGTTTCTGAATTAGAAGCACAGCTTAGACAGCTAACAGAAGAGCAAAATAGACTCAACAACTCTTTTCAACAGGCTACGCACCAGTTAGAAGAAAAAGAAAATCAAATTAAGAGCTTGAAGGCCGATATCGAAGGTCTTGTAACAGAGAAAGAAGCCTTGCAGAGGGAGGGCGGCAGTCAGCAGCAGGCCGCCTCTGAAAAAGAGTCTTGCATCACACAGTTGAAGAAAGAGCTATCAGAAAACATCAATGCCGTCACGTTGATGAAGGAAGAGCTTCAAGAAAAAAAAGCTGAGATCAGTGGTCTTAATAAACAACTAACTGATTTGAATGTTCAACTTCAGAACAGTATCAGTCTCACTGAGAAAGAGGCAGCCATTTCATCACTAAGTGAGCGGCATGAGAAGGAACAGCGTGAATTGCTGGATCGGGTGCAAGACTTATCTTTGAAAGTTGAAACTCTGAGTAAAGAGAAAATTTCCGCTTTTGAACAGGTAGATCACTTGTCTAACAAATTCTCAGAATGGAAGAAAAAAGCACAGTCAAAATTTACACAGTATCAAAATACTATTAAAGAATTACAGATGCAGGTTGAGTTAAAAACTAAGGAAGCCGGTGAAAAGGATGAGCAGATAACTTTATTGAAGGAAGACCTTGATCAGCAAAATAAAAGATTTGAATGTTTAAAGGGTGAAATGGAAGATAAGAATAACAAGTTGGAGAAAAAGGAGTGTAATTTAGAGACTGAATTAAAAATTCGAACAGAAAGAATTGTGGAATTAGAGGAACGTATTACTCAGAAAACAAATGAAATTGAGTCCTTAAATGAAGTTCTTAAAAATTATAACCAACAAAAGGATGTCGAACAGAACGAAATGGTTCAGAAACTTCAGCACATTCAAGAGCTAGGAGAAGAAAAGGACAACAGGGTCAGAGAAGCTGAAGAAAAGGTCTTAAGACTCGAAGAGCAAGTGGCTTTCATGAAATCTGAACTTGAAGATAAGAAGAAAGAATTGGAACATGTGAATTCAAGTGTGAAAAGCAAAGAAGAGGCGTTAAAAGCATTGGAAGATAGACTTGAGTTAGAGAGCGCTGCAAAATTAGCAGAACTGAAGAAGAAAGCTGAGCAAAAAATTGCTTCCATTAAGAAGCAATTACTATCTCAAATGGAAGAGAAAGAACAGCAGTATAAAAAAGATATGGAAAGCCATTTGAGCGAGCTAAATACAAAATTGCAGGAAAGAGAAAAAGAAATTCACCTATTGGAAGAAAAACTTAAATCGGTGGAAAGTTTACCACAGTCAGAAACACCCGTGGTACCCAGATCAGCAAAAAATGTGGCAGCATGTACTGAGCAAGACGAAGCAGATTCCCAAGGCTGTGTGCAGAAGGCGTGTGAGGAAAAAATCAGTGTTTTACAAAGAAATCTAATCGAAAAAGAAAAGCTATTGCAGAGGCTGGAGCAGGAAAAAAAAGAGACCATCTCTTCTCATTCTGAAACGCAGTGCAAATACCAGGAGCTCCTGATAAAGCTAGAGCAGGCTGAAGCAAAGCAACACGAGGATCAAGTTGTGATTAATCACCTTCAAGAAGAACTTGAAGGAAAAAGCTTGATAGAATCTCAGCACATGGAAGAAGGAGGAGGTGAACATAACATAGGGGCAAAGCAAAACTTGGAAAACGTGCTTGACAATGTCCGGAAAACCCTCCAGGAGAAGGAACTGACTTGTCAGGTTTTGGAGCAAAAGATAAAAGAGCTGGATTCCTGCTTATTAAAGGAGAAGGAAGAACATAGAGTTGAAATGGAAGCATTGACCTCAAAATACGAAAAACTACAGGCTTTGCAGCAACAGAGGGATGGAAAAAATACAGGCACAGAAGTTTTGGAAGAAAGTGCTGGAGAAAAGTCCAAGTCGCTTAGTACCATGGAGACTGAGCACAATGACCTGGAGTTTAAATTAGGAGCGGCAGAGCGGGAGAAGCAGAAGCTGAGCAAGGAGATTGTGAAGCTGCAGAAAGATCTTCGAATGTTGCGGAAGGAGCATCAGAAAGAACTGGATATAACGAGGAAGGAATTTGAACAAGAAATGGAAGAGAAAATCAAGTAAGTTTTTTGTTTTTTTTTTAAAACATGAATATTTTTAAGGCAGTCCTTCCTAAGTAAGCCCTCATTTTGTGCCTAATACAGCTAAGTTTCACTTACCTGAAGTATTAATAAATCAAATAAATTAAATACTGAGGAGAAATAAGAACAATTTCAGGCAGAGGCAGTGTTTCTCTATGTCCAGTTAGAGCAGCGGTTCTCAACCTGTGGGTCACGACCCCTTTGGGGGTCGAACGACACTTTCACAGGGGTCGCCCAAGACCATCGGAAAACAGATATTACATTATGATTCATAATAGTAGCAAAATTAACAATTATGAAGTAACAATAATTATATGGTTGGGGGTCACCACAACATGAGGAACTGTATTGAAGGGTCGCAGCATTAGGAAGGTTGAGAACCATTGAGTTTGAGGGACAAACTTTATTTTTCCTTTAAAATCAAGGTTATTAGGTACACACCCAAGGAATTTTAAGTGGAACAGAAAAAATTTCCTATTTCCACAAACATTCTGTAGAGATCATCATAGTTTACATATCCTTCCAAAGTTAACTGTGTGTAGACACACACCCACACTCATGCACGCATTTGCACTCACATACTGACACAGGCATACACAGACTCACACACTCATGTGTGCCCTACTGAGATCAGATTGCACTGTTATGAAGACTGGATAACTCTTTACAACTTTTTACAGAGGAAAGGAGAGGGATAGAGAGTGAGAAACATCAATGAGAGAGAGACATGGATCAGCTACCTTCCGCACGCCCCCCACTGGGGATGTGCCTGCAACCAAGGTACGTGCCCTTGACCGGAATCGAACCTGGGACCTTTCAGTCCGCAGGCCGACGCTCTATCCACTGAGCCAAACTGGCCCCTCTTTACAACTTTTTTTTTTTTTTTGTATGGCATTAGTTAACCTTCTATTTCTGTTGTCCAGGCAGGAGCAGGAAGATCTTGAATTGAAGCACAATTCCACACTGAAACAGCTGATGAGGGAGTTCCATACACAGCTGGCACAAAAAGAACAGGAGCTGGAAACAGCTCTAAAAGAAACCATCGGTAAGGAAACATTTAAATCCAGGAAAGAACAAATCCGTATCAGCAGAGACTATTTATAATTTAAGCTCAGTCTTTTCACATTGTGCTTTAAGTAATTAAATTGGAGAAAAATTATTCTTGACCAAGATAGTTCTGTAATGGGAACTTTCATTGCCCGGTCGTGGCTTGCCTTATTGAAAGGAGGAGCAGGTAAATGAACCTGAAAGCATTAGCAAGTCCATTGCCTTGTAAAGACACAGCTGCTCTGTGAGAAGGGTACATTGATCAGTTGTTTTTTATAAAATTTTATTTGGAACATGGATTCTTACTGAAATTGAAACACAGATATTAATTCTTACCTAATGTGTTTTCTTGTGTGTGTGTCCATTGTTTATTTATTAGATAAAGCCCAGGAAGTGGAGGCTGAACTGCTGGGAAACCATCAAGAAGAGACAAATCAGTTATATAAAAAAATCGCAGACAAAGAAGATGATCTAAAAAGAACAGCTGAAAGATACGAAGAAATCCTTGATGTACCTTATTTTCTCTGTTTTGAAATTTAGCTGTAAGATATTTCATGGTAGTGCTAAAGAAGATTGGGCTTGGGCTGTCAGATTTCCTGTTTGTGTGTATGTGTTTAATGTAGAGGTTTGTTACTTGTTTCCTTGTTTGTTTGTTTTTTAATATATTTTTATTGATTTCAGAGAGGAAGGAAGAGGGAGAAAGAGATGGAAACATCCATGATGAGAAAGAATCATGGATCGGCTGCCTCCTGCAAGTCCCCCACTGGGGATCGAGCCCAGAACCGGAGCATGTGCTCTTGACTGGAATCGAACCTGGGACTTTTCAGTTTGCAGGCTGACACTCTATCCACTGAGCCAAACCAGCTAGGGCTGTTTTCTTGGTTTAATATTACCCAAATTTGTGTTTCTACATGTATGCAGATTTATAAGGAGTCTAATTGGTTTCTGCCAGGACTGTAGTTCCTGATCAGATTCTGCTAACTAGAAAGTACAGCCCCGTTGGCAGGTATTGGAGCAATAGAGTTACTAAAGGAAAGAATTTATTCTCTTAGTTGTCTTTCTCCCCAAGCCAGGCTAAATTGTAAGAGAACTAAACTAAGCTGTGAGAGCTTGTACTTGGATAAAGTGTAAGTGTATGTTTGAGTATGGCTGGGATCTTTTCAGAGGAGCTAGTTAGCTTTATTTTATCCCTGCCCAATTTACATGTTGTTGTTGTTTTTGTTTGTTGGTTTCAAGAGATGAAAAGATGGAGGAAAATGGAATACATCAGCCAGATTTTTTATATTTAGTGGAAGAATACTTCAGTGTACTTATTCTACTAATGGCGGATTATCATTGTTATTTTTGTGTGTGAAGATAAGCTATGAATGCTAGTGAGGGATTCCGGAACATTTTGAAATGTAAAACGATGTAAATTATTATTCTTTGGGTTGCAGATTATTTAGTTGCTCCAAGCCTTATTTGATGAACCATTTGATGATTAAGAACGCATAAATCAGAGCATCATGCCTCAATGGATTATGGCAGCAATAGAAGTCTCAGCCAAGAATAGATTCTAATAATTTTAAATGTAATTGAAAAGGATGGAATTCCAGGGTATGACACATGCATATAAATGCCACCTTCTTATACTTTAGAGCTTTAGATCTCATTGGGAAAAGATTGGGATAATTTCACATTTTCTTATACTTTCATAGAGCGCTTTGCAGGGGGTGAACTGTACCACAGCTGTAGAGTTCCCTTTTGTGAACTTCTCTGTTTCTGGATGCGGGGGTAGCAGAGGGTAGATTTTTCTAGGTCATAACAAATGTGTAGGTAGAGGGATGAAGGATGAGGAAGCAGGGAGAGAAGTTAGCTTTTAGTATGGTTAATCCTTGAAAATCTGCTGTTTACTACAGAAAATGAAGGGAATGGTCCTTCAAGCTTTGGGCTTAGAATAGCAAAGCAATTGGGCAAGAAGTGGAGGGTGGCAAAGGAATTGGGTTCGCTCTCGCCCAGGTCCCCTCCTGTGTCTTAGACCAGCACTGTCCATTGGCAATATAATGCAAGCCACAAATATGAGCCACATATGTAATTAGACGTTTTAGTAGCCACATTAAAGAAATAAGTAGATGAATTTAATTTTTATATTTTAACTAATTATATTAAAAATGTTAGCTTGTCAACATGTAATCAGTATAAAAATTACATATGAATTAAATTTTGATATCAATGTGTTTTCACATTTACCACCCACCTCAGTTCGGACTAGCCACATTTCAGGTGCCTTTGGCCACAGTTCTAAGATATCTAGTAGCTACTATATTGGACATTGTGGCCCCAGACTTTCAACTGCAAGGTCTACTAGGGTTGACTGAGATGAAACAGATTAAGTCCTCATTTAAATGCCCCAACTACACACTCTGTCTTGAAGAATTTCTTTGTAAAAATATAAACATTACTAGAAGAGAATATAAGTAATTCCCAGAAAATCACCATATTACTTTGATTCTGAGACTATTCTGTTATTGTTTCCATTTAGAAATTTCTGGAATTAGGGTTTTATATGGGATTTATATGTATTACGTAGTGCTGTCCGTGCGTCCCCCATCCCCCAGCTGTTATCCAGATTGATGATTAATCTTAATGATGACATTATAAAATGTTGTATTTTTGCCATCATGAAAATAATTCTGTGCTTTGTTAAAAGCAAAATGGAGCACAGAAACATTTTCATTTTCCTGCCTTTACTATCTAGATAACATTCTTAGCATTCCTTCTCCCCTGTGAAGGAAAAAAATTTTGAATGGAATGTATTCAAAAAATCAGAAAAGATCAAAATAATATAAAACAGTAAAGTTGGAGAAGGGTCTATAATGAAAATTGTTTCTGTTCCTGTTCTCTCTTTTCCATGTCCCATCCCCCTTCTTCCTCCACAGATAACCATTAGTTTCTTGTGTAATATTCTAGTGTTTCATTATGCAAATGGAACATTCTTATTTTTTCTTTCCACCAAAAGTTAGCTTTTTAAAATATGTTTTTCTTCATAAAATATGCTTTTCACTTATAGTTTTTTTTGCAAGCCCCATAAGTGGAATTAACTGTATGTGTTTTCTTTGATACTTATCTGTATTTATTATTTCATGTATAACCTGATTTTTGACCACCTGAAAAAGAATGAACCCCTTCTCTCAACAGAAGCGAAGCAGGGATATTATTTTTGTCATATGTACATGTGTAAATATATTAATGTATCTGTCCTCTCCCCTGGACTATAAGTATCTTGTGGTCAGGGATTTTAGTCATCTCTAGTCTTGAGGATCTAGCCGAATGCTTGGCTCATACTAGACACTGGGTAAATTTGAAGGAGGTGACACTGGTAGGGCAGGGAAGGGTTTATTTGGGAAGAGAGGTGGTGACCTCTCAAAGGAGGGGTTGAGTATGCCCCAGTGAAGGAGCTTACTTAATGGCTTAGTCCTACCTCAGAGCAATTCACTGGGAGGAAGTAGCTCCTAAAGCTATATTGGCTACAAATCTGGTTTCTTTTCTTCTCTTTTTTAAAATGTTTTATTGATTTTTTACAGAGAGGAAGAGAGAGGGATAGAGAGCCAGAAACATCGATGAAAGAGAGACATCGATCAGCTGCCTCCTGCATGCCCCCCCACTGGAGATGTGCTCGAAACCGAGGTACATGCCCTTGACCAGAATCGAACCTGGGACCTTTCAGTCCACAGGCCGACGCTCTATCCACTGAGCCAAACTGGTTTGGGCCAAATCTGGTTTCTTTTTGACAGTGATTGTATTTTAGTGATTTTGCTTTGGCATAATAACTAGTCTTTAAGACATAATTTCCATTTATGTGCATAAATATTCAGCCCAACTACTTTTTCTTGTTTTTATTTCAAAGCAAACAATACCGTTCTTTTTCTCTAGACCAGAAAGCTTTTACAAAGGAAATATACAGAATGTTGATTAATTAGAAATAACACATTAAAGATTATTTTGTAATTTTTAGCGGGCTTGCTTTAGATTAGTATCCTATAACTGTCAAGGGAAATGTCAAGCATAGCTAGCTGTCATATTAAAATCTGGGCCTAACTGAATAAGTAGCTAAGAGATGATCCTTTCCAATAAGGTTAAGCCATCCACACAGGATATGCAATGGCAGAATAAAAACAGAAACCCAAGACTATGGGCAGTGAAGTAGATACGGCAGTTTCTGGTTAATGGTATGTTACGGATGGTACCTAGGTTAAAGTGTGCCTCTGGAGAGATGTTAAAGGAGAGTCTCTGCTTTACTTCTGTTGAGAGAAGGGGTTCGTTCTTTTCCAGGTGGTCTAAATTCATGACAAGTGGTATTTAAAACTGGATTTTTCATGGATCTCATGGTAGTTCATTGCCTTATGTTGTGCCATGGGGCCTTTCTGGTTTTATTTATTTTTGAGACTGTTCCTTGGTTCTGGCAAGTCAGCATCTGTTAAGTCAGAAACCTACTTATGGTTGTTTTTCCTGGTTAGACTCTTACTTAGCAGACAATTGTCATGTTGTCATTACTTAAATTTGATCCGTATTGCAATTCCAAATGTCCTTTTAGCACAGATCTGACTCAAAAAAATGTTTAGATGTGTTTTTTTTTGTTTTTTTGTTTCCTACAGAGGTAGTTTTCTCTATACTGTATTGTCTCTCTGTGTTCTTTTTAATGTTTATTAACGCATTTTTTAATTCTAAAGGCTCGTGAAGAAGAAATGACTGCAAAAGTAATGGACCTGCAGACGCAACTTGAGGAGCTGCAGAAGAAGTACCAGCAGAGGCAGCAGCAGGAAGAAAACCCTGGCAATGATAAAGTGAGCGGAACAGGACTTGGCGTCATATATTTCTTAAAAATGTCATTTCCAGTTTTTGACTCCCTTACTAACACACATACCTACCTCATTGAGTCCTAACAAAAACCTGGCATTTATTTCATAGACAGTGGAACTAAGGTTCAAGGCGGTTAAGTAAAATGTCCAAGCTCACACAATCAATGTTGTGATGGGAATTTAAACTCAACCTGCCAGACTCTGAAGCCTCGCCATTTTGATTAGACTGGTACTTCTCAGCCTGCTCCATGGAAAAAACAGCAGAGGGAAGTGAACCCACAGTCCAGAGGCAGAGCTAAAATGCTCTCTAGAAAGTGTGATAATGTTAAGTGTTTATAGTTTTATATTAAAAATTCATGTGAATTTTAATGCTACTCTATAATATAGCTTTGTAGTCACTTAGAAATTTTTTTAGTTATATACCACTAAGAAAAACAACTCCTGCCCTGGCTGAGTGGCTCAGTTGTTTGGAGTATCTTCTGGTACACCAAAAAGATGTCAGGTTCAATTCCCGGTCAGGACACATACCCATTGGGGTGTGTATGGATTGCTGTTTCTTTCTCTCACATTGATGTTTCTCTCTCTAAATATCAATCAAAATATAACAAAAAATATTTTGTTCTACAAAAACAAAACAAAAAACAAACAAAAAACACTTCCTATTTTTCTCCTTGGTTATTGGGTCAGATACAAATGTAATAGGATTATTTTGAAACAAAGAGATCTGGTACTGTGTATCAAGGCAGTTGCCCTGAGCAGGAATCGAACCTACAACCTTTTGGTTTGCCGGACGCTGGTCAACCAACTGAGCCACTCTGGCTGGGCAATCCCTGTCTTTAAGTTGATTCTATGAAAGATGAGCCATATTTACCGTGTGGCTTCCTGTCCCATTGTGCACCCCAATAAGTGTACACTCACAGGGCATGTAGGCTTGAGTTTGAGAATCCTGTCAGTGTACCATTATACTTAGGAAAATATACTCATCCAGTGTGGTCTTCTCATAGCACCGCCATGATGGCCTTGAGAAAGTAGGTAGGCGCTATTCACGTCTTCATCGTTGAGAGTTATAATAATTCATTACAGAATGTTACCAGGTAACAATTTTCCAGACACTGTAAATGGATAACCTTCCCAAACTGGAAAGAAGCCTGGATAAAGGGCTTTGCTATTTTGAGCCATTTGGTACCTATATCTTATTTATTAGCACTGAGCAAGCTAAACGGGCTTTTCTCTGTTTCTTTAATAGCTACTAAATTGTTTCAGTTTTTTTTTTTTTTTCCTATTTGATCATGATGTGAATAAACCAGGTGCTATAAAAAATTACTTCTTATGGAAGAATACATGTTCTTTTCTTTGGTATCAAATATTCATGTCACATATAGTGACAGTTTGATTTGTGTTGGGATGCCATAGAATATGGGAAGATTATGAGATTAATAAGCAGGTTTTCTGAGTCCTTTACCTTGTATCATAAGAAAGGAGATAAAATAGCCTTACATTTTATTCCTACTCTAAGAAATACCTTTTTTATTTTATCCTCTTTCTTCTTGAGCATCTTTTGTTTCTGTGATGTCTTGAATTGTATATCAGTAGTGAGTTCGATGAAAAATAATTTGTGATTATAGCTCAGAGTGGATTCCCTTAAATGGTTGTTTAGATGTTTCCTTAAAGGGCCTGTATGCTTCAGATAGGTGTTAATATGTTTAATTTTTACAAATTATATAAACAAATGCATGAATATATTCTTGTTGTTAAAGAGTCAGATAATACACCTCCCCTGCTAAGTCGTAATCATTGTTAGAAGGTCCATGAGTGGCCTTTCAGGTTTTTTTCTTGTTTACCAATGTTTGTGAATATTCACAATATAATAATTTGTATAGCAAAATAGACCAGGTTTAAAAGCAAATATATCAAGTAATCTCATTTCAAATCTGACCACTCTCTTAAGCCTATCACTAAGCTTAATTTCATATTACTCTATTGTTGAGTAATATCCTTGTAATTTCATATTACTCTATTGTTTCTTAAAAATGTCATTGCATACACTCATTTTTTCTTTTCCATTTTCAGGAAACAATATTGGAGCTACAGGTAAGACTAAATCTTCATTGAATTTAATTGAAGGTAGTGCATTTTCAGGACCATTCTGTTTTTTAAGTTAAAACATGAAGAGACTATTTTTAATTTTTTTAAGTTCCCAAGCAGTACAAAAGAGTGTCTGGACAGTGATGAAACCCATATGCATTTCACATATGTTTTTTTTTTGTTGTTGTTCTTTCAGACACAACTAGCACAGAAGACTAGTCTGATCAGTGACTCAAAGTTGAAAGAGCAGGAGTTCAGAGAGCAGGTACAGATCTAATTGGTGCCTTTTATTTGAACTACTTTCCTTAATTTATGTTAGTATGTACTTGGATCTCTTTTAACTAATTAAAAAAGAACTGATTTAATAGTTGGCTTTGCAATTTTGTTTTTCATTTATAGAGGATAGCTCTCCAAATTCATGTAGTGATAAAATACATATAATAGAATTGACTATTTGAACCATTTAAAAAAAATCCTGACCTGAGGATATTTTTTCCATTGACTTCTAGAGCGTGGAAAGGAAGAAGGAGGAGAAAAGAGAGGTGGGAGGATAGGAGGGGGGTAAAAAGACAAACATCAATGTGAGAGAGACACATCGGTTGGTTGCCTCCCGCACTTGCCCCAACAAGGGGGTGGGGAATCTGTGTCGGAGATCATGCCCTTGGCCAGATATTGAATCCACAATCGTTTGGTCCAAGGGCTGACGCTCCAAACACTGAGGGAAACTGACCAGGGCCATTTGAACCATTTTTAAAAGCATGTGATTCATTGACATTTAGTTCATTCACAACACCATTCATTTCATCACCCCAAAAGAAGCCTCTTATCCATTGAACAGTCACTCTTCAGTGCCTTCTCCCTCAGCCCGGCAACCTCTAATCTGCTTTCTGGGGCTATGGGTTTGCCTGTACTGTTTACTATAAATAAAATCATTTAATACATGGTTTTTTTTTATTGGGCTTATTTCAGTTAGCGTGATGTTTTTAAGGTTCATCCATTTGTAGTATGACATTCCGTTTTATGGCTGGGTAATATTCTGTTGTATGAATATTCCACATTTTCTTTATCTATTCATTAAGTAATGGATATTTGGGTGGTTTTACCTTTTGGCTGTTGTGAATATTGCTATAGGAACATTGTGTATAATTTTTATTTGAACAGCTGTTCCCAATTCTTTGGGATATATTCTCAGGAGTGGAATTTCTAGATCATATGGTACTTATATGTTTAACTTTTGAAGAATCACCAAACTATTTTACTTTCCCACCAATGAAATATAAGGACTTTCCCCACATTCTCACCAACCAGTTATTTTATTTTTATTATAGCCCTCCTAGTATGAATTGGTATCTCATTATGGTTTTAATTGGCATTTTCCTGCCCAGGCTGGTGTGATCAGTGGTTAAAGTGTCAGCCATACACTGAAAGGTTGCAGATTTCATCCCTGAGCCCCCACCAGGGCCCCTGAGGGAGGCAGCCAATCGATGTTCAAGTTCAATATATCCTATCTAATAAAAGAGTAATATGCAAATTGACTGTACCTCAGCCACACCCACCAGAAACAAATATATATATATATATTTGTTGTCTGTGCTTTTGTTATCATATCTAAGAAACCATTTGTATTTTATCTCTCTATATTCTGTTTTTGGGATAAAAAAATCTAGTGGATACAGCAGTCTTTTTTTTTTAACATATGGTCTCCATGTGAATTTTATGATGTGATTAACATATTTGTTATTTTTAGATTCACAATTTAGAAGACCGTTTGAAGAAATATGAAAAGAACGTATATGCAACAACTGTGGGGACACCTTACAAAGGTAAGAATGATCACATATGATGTTACCATGTTGTTGGTAGATTTATGGATGATTTTTATTTTTGTCTTTGCCAATCTAATTTTTTACAATGAATATATTTACTTTTGTGATTCACCAATAATAGCTAATTTTAAGGAAAGAATAGCAGAGTCCAAAACAAAATTAATGCATATTTGTTGTTTTAAAAATTCAAATTTAGTGTACAGGTAAAACTGTAAGTTCCTACTTTATTCTCCTTTCTCTAAATGGACCTACTTGACAATTTATGTATATTTTTCCAGACTTTTGTATGTGTGCAAACATTTATCTAATCCATTACTTCAGGTATACACAGTTAAATATTTTACATGCTTCTGTTTTTTACTATTACAATAAAGATGCAATTACTAAATTTTAAGCCAGGATTTAAGGAGATACAACACAGTTTTTAATTAAATTAAATAAGGATTTGCTTTGGATTTTTTCCAAAATGCTTTTTAAAAACAAGGGAAAACCAGTTTGGAAGCTTCCTATGGCTCATTGCAGAGCAGACTCCTGCTACAAAGATTAGTTGCTACAGTTAAGTCAACATATGTGATTTTCAACCTAGAATTGTTGAGTCAGTGCTCAGCAGTGCAGACACAGGACTGCTTCTCTTTGGTAGTTTCAACTGAAGGATTTCATACATAATTTTTTTTTCCAGTTAAAGTTATAAAATGATCATACATAGTTTACTTAATAAGCAACACATATATATAAAACTAAGTGCCAAGCACTGTTATAAAATAGGTTTTGTGTATCAACTCATTTAATCTCAACAACCCAGGTGGTCTGGTTGAATATGCACAGTCATCTCTTCACAGTGCTGAGTCTTTGAAGAGCAAAATGAGCACCCACCATGCAGGAAAAAGTATTAATTGCTTCTCCAGGAAAATAGAAATAAATAAGTAATCTAACATTTAAAGCAATAAAATCAGTTATTTTCTGAAAAATGAAAAACATTGTGAACTCTTGGATTTTGTTGATCTAGAGCAGCAATTTTCAACCCATGTGCTGCAAAAATTGTTAAAACATGCAGTACCTGAACTATTTAGTCAGGAGTACTTACCTCTTTTCCCTTAGTCTGTCGAATAAAAAAAAAATGACAACAGGCAACACAACAATAGCTGTCCAGTGTGAATTAATCAAAATTATACCCTTTTTATGGGTCAGATCAGCAAAAATTTTGTGCTGCAGAATTTTAGGAATTAGTTTATATATGCCATGAGATAAAAAATAAAATCAATGATCTAGAAGGATGAAAACACATTATTTTTAAAAGAGAAAATAGTGTATTATCATTATTTGGTTCTTGCATAAAGCGTGGTTTGAGGGAATTGGGTCTTCTAAAAATATATACTAAAAAATGAAGGGGTGGTGGAGAGTGAGGGGCCTAATATATAGTAATGGAAGATGGTTTGACTTTGAGTGGTTGGCACACAGTGCAATCAATATATAGATCTTGTGTCATAGAAACGTACACTTGAATCCTATATGATCCTGTTAACCAATATCACTCAGTAAATTTAGTTTAAAAAATGAAGTATTCCAAACATACACATACATGTGATGTAAATATCAAGGAGGAAGACTAGTTAACACCTAGGAATGTGCCATCTAGAACATTGCCGTACCTCTGAGGTGCCCTGTACTGCTCTCTAATCTCTTATCTCACTGTTCTTTTCCATGGGTACCGCTGTTATATATTAAAGCATTAGAACATTTCCCTAATCTTCGGCTTCTTGATAAAACTCTTAACATGGGCTTTTACTGTCCAGGCAGCCCCAGATTCCCATTTGCCTTCCCATTAATTCTGTGGTTTTATTTTCCTGTGTTCCTCTATCCCTGCAGGGCTTTTCTATGATCTCAGAATGTTTTCATGCAGCATTTAGATATTTCCTGTAGAATAGTGCTTTTCAGATTATCTAGTGTGTCATACTACTGGAAGTTGATGCAAGTATAGACTTCACATAATGCATAATTAGGAATTTATTAGATTAAAGTTTGTCTGAACTGTATCTGTTCTTTACTTTTAAGTTGAAATAGAGCTTAACAAATGAACTATAACTTTTTATGGCAGTTTTTTTAAGATGTTGAATCAAAATGTTTGAAAATCATTATAATGGCATTAATGTTTCATGCATTTTCAAGTTATTTATCCTATGTTTCAAAAACAGTTTTGAAAACTTGATTTAAACTTAGTACTTTTTGGTTTGGGATACTAGGAAAACTCGAATACTCTTCTGAGATACTGAACTCCTAATAAAATAAAAGTGATCGTTAACTTTAAATTTTAATCATCATTGTAGAATAGCTGAGGCCAACACATAATACTTCAGATTTAAGGAATCTTTGTATAGTCTTTTAAAATTGTCATACCAAAAGAAAGAGGAGGAGGAGGAGATGGAAGAGGAAAAATGTGAGAAATAAGGTTGCTATAATAATTTTTGTGATCTCTTATAAGGGAAGAATACCAGTTGGAATGTTTCATGTATACACAATACAATACCATGCAGTACAAAATAATTAATACAAGAATGTGCATCTCTTTGTTCAATTGTGTGTTGTTGTTTTAGTTTGTCTGTTTTCTAAGTTTATCTAGTTTTGTCTTTACAATTTGACCTGTTTTTTATTTGACAGGTGGCAATTTGTACCGTACTGATGTCTCACTCTTTGGAGAACCTACTGAGTTTGAGTATTTGCGAAAAGTGCTTTTTGAGTATATGATGGGTCGCGAGACTAAGGTATAAATCATATCTAGTAATTTGGCATGTGGTTTAATTTAAAAGGAAATACATTTTTAATATGCATATTAATTCCATATGTTTACTATTAACAGAACATACATGCTAATAGTAGTGACAGGTACCTGTGGTATAGCTCTTAATTTACAGAAGTTAAGTGGTTGCTTATATTTCTTAGATTTATAAGATATTATTTTAAAAAATACTGTTGGATGATGTTAAAACTTAAGATTTCATTAACTTAATATTTTGTGAAACGTGGCTTTTTTACTTTTGAATAACAGATTTCATTTTCAGGGTAACTTAAGGATAGTGTGGAAGTATAGAAAATGATCATAAATAAGACTAATTGCTTAGGGATATTTACAAATATTTTATATTAGTCACTATAAAAAATCATTCCTTCATATAAGGAATATTGATCATTTAAAAATTACCACATCATGTGAGTAATAGTGCTTGGCTAATTTGTTTTTTAGAATGTTAAATTTATTGTAAGGTCTTTGAGCGTATTTATTTCCTCTATAATGCATTTAAAATAACCTTATATTGGACTTTTGGTAAATATATCTTGAATTGAATTGAATGCATTTAGGAAAATTTATGAGTCTTTTCTCAAACAAAATTTTTCATTTAAAGCAATTTCTTTTGCTGATATTATTTCAAGTTTTTACTTACATAAACGTTTACATTGTCTATAGACCTTGGCGAGAATAGAACACTAAGTTTTCTATTCTTTGAAGCAAGCATTGTTTTAATTTATAAGTCTGTGGGGTTTACTGAGTCATAGGTTGCTAAGCCAGTTCAGGGATTGATTTGAAATATATTTAAAAACCTGAAATGTAAGGGCAAAAATAAAACTCTTAAAATAATGTTATGAATTTATGGATTGTAGATTCAGTTAAACACTAGGAGTTATATAGGGCTGGAAATCCTTTGAGTCCTTGATACTTATAGAAATCTCATTTCATTGTATCAAATAGTTTCAAAGTAAAATGATAACTATTGTGAGTCTGAAATGTATCACAGGAGGTATATATTAACTCATAGTGATTCAGTGTCTCTGTTTCCTAGGGACTCTTTTAAATCATAGGGTAGCTAAAACCAATTTTCTCCTAAACTTATTAAAACAAAGCTAATGAAATATAACTTTCTCTTATTAAGTCTTTATTGGATAGTAGCCTGTGTTTGAGGTGAGGTAGACAGTTTATGTTGTCTTGTTATTATTGCAGGAAAAGAGGAAAGGCATGTCTTTAAAAAGAAAAGTTTCTCAGAACTTTAGCAAAATTTGTGAGTTTAAAACTATGATCCCAGTGTTGTGGCTGAACAAATTATTTAACCCTTTCTTGGTCTGTGGAATGAAGAGACTGACGGCCCCAGCCTGTTTCTTTTGGAGGCTGCGGATGTATGTGGGATGAAGAGCAGCACAGACTAAGGCATATTCTGGGGCAGGGCTGGTTCAGCCATGTCTAAGCTTGTGTTTTCAAGGCTTTGCAGTGGTTTTAGTTTGTGACTTGGGAGACAGCTGAGAGGGATGTCCTCAAGGTGTAGGCTGTCCCAACTAGTTCTTGGCTGGGAATCCCTGTCCAGGAGTACTCTCTCTATTCTCCATCTTTAGCATGCGGGGCATTTTTCTAGTCACTAAAAGTGCTGAGTGGTCTATCATTCTGCATTCACTTTTTAGAGGTAAATATTGAAAATTGGTATGGGTTTTTGACTTAATTTACCGCATATTTATTCAGCACTTACTATCTGTGGCCCTTTGTTTATCGCCAGGATGGATAGAGAGGTGAAATTGGACGACATCCCTAACTTTAAGGAGATTACCATATACAGATGCTCCTTAACTTACGGTTACTTCCTGATAAACTGTCACAAGTCAAAAATGGCATGTCTAAAATGCTAATGAAATATAACTAACCTACTGAATGTCATAGCAACATGCTTAGAGCATTTACATTAGCCTACAGTTCAGCAAAATCATCTAACACAAAGTCTATTTTATAATAAAGTGTTCAATACTTGATGTTATTTATTATGCATGTTGCGTTGGCACCATCATAAGGTTGAAAGATTTAGGTCGAATCATTATACGTCAGGGACCTTCAGTCATAGGAAAGAGGAGTTATTCTCAGTGAAGCATATGTGATGCAGCATGAGATAAGCAGAGGGTGGGAAGGCCGAGGAAAATGTAATGGAGAAGCAGGTGTACCTACTGGGCTTTTTAAATGGGGTTTAGGCTTTGATAGATGAGCTCAGAGAGGAGGGAGAGCCTAGACAGGGTGTCCCAGGCAGGAAAGAGAGGGTGGGTTTTGGAAGACAGGTCGTCTGGTCCAACCAGAACACTGGATCTGTGAGGTGGAAGTGACCTGCTTACGGCGGCCCAGCGTGGAGGCCTGGAATGCTTTCAGGTTTTACCTGGAGATATTGGGGGGTAGTAGCCCTGGGAATTTTTGAATAGGGGTTGACAAGATCAAAGTTGTTTCAGATATCTTTTTGGCCGTTTTTTCTAATTTTTACACATTAATAAAGAATTTAAAATGGAGACCAGACTATGGCTTTAGAATAAACCAGAATCCTATTGGCCTCTGCAGTTTGATTCTCATTCGCAGTTGTTTCTTGTCTAGCAGGATCTGTCTGTCACCCCGGGTATTTCTTCATTTGCCTTTGCACACAGTGTCTCTAGTTAGTTTCATGAGGCAGATGGTTTTTTTAAAACCACATGGAAGACACACTTTCTTATAGGATGAGGTTAAGTATGCTCCCTTTCGTCTGTTGTTGCCCTTTCATTTTCTTGGGTTTGATCCTTTGCTGCAACTGATATTAAAATTCAGCCTGTTCTCCGTTGCAATAGAAATTGTTTCTCATCCTAACTTTTATGGAAGTCTCTCCCTCAAGCAGATCTGACTAGAGGCCACTCCCAAGCCAGGTGGCTCATTTGAACTGTACTCCCAGGGCCTGAGGATACTGTACAGAGAGTAGACAGTCTGGCTGCTTTCCCGAGGGATGGCAGAGAGGGGGGTTCTCCATTAGTGTTTTCTGGCTTGAAGGGAAGAGCTTGAAGCCTTTACTGGATGATCAGCTGCAAATTCTGAGGAAATTGCTGACAAATTTAGAGGTGGATTTCCCATTTCCCATTACTTAGAAATGTGAAGAGACACCAGCCAAAGCTTTTTTTATTTTTTTTTATAGACATTCGTGTGTATCCTTGTATATGTGGTTTCATAATGAATATAAATGGACTTTTGGGTGTTTTGAACTTCATAAGCTATTGAAATTTAAAGAAATTCTTGTAACTGTAAATTCCTGAATTTTAAATTTTTATTATTTCTTAAAAACAGCCTTCATAGTTATGTACTAGTAAACATTTAAAATTGCTTCAGAGTGTTAATAAAAAGAATATTGAAGTAGTTACTACTTAATATTTCTCTTGCCATTTCCGGTCACATTTATGCTTCGAGATTTCAGTTTACCAATATAATTTAAAAGATGAGGGTTTTTGTAAAATGCCTTTGGAATTCTCCAAAAACTAAGTTGTTTTAAGTGGTATATATATATATATATTTTTTTTATCAAAATGGCAGAGGCAAAAAAGAAAAAGAAAGAAGGAGGCTGAAACTAAAATCTTGCTGTGTTGGGGTTTGTGTTATTAGCTGATCTCTCAGTTGAAATAAGTATTAGAAATATGTAAAGCGCCTTGACTAGGCTGTAGCACATAATAGGAAGTTTTAAAATGTTAGTTTCTTTCCTTCCTGGAAATAATTATACTTCTTTTGTAATGATGTGAGTTCCCAAAATTTTTGGTTAACTCTATTACATCATCTTTTCCTCTGAAATCTAGTCTATCTCCTCCACCCCTAGCCACCCTCCTACGCCCTCCTCCCCCACCAATACACACTTAGTCTGTGTAGCAGTAAACAGGGAAATATTAGAGTCAGTTTTCTGGGTGACCCTTCCCTTTTCTTAGGAATCCTCAGGAGAGCACTAGCACCTAAATCTGTATGTAAGGTCTCAACTTGTTGTCCTTCTTATTTCATAAGTGGTATCTTCTTTCCTCTCTGTCTCCCTCAAAACATCTCATCTTGATACAAAATAGGGAATTTCAACCTTTGAGGAGAATTTTCCAGGAGCTTATGGGTGACAGTCTGACTTACGGTATATTTATTTAGATCTGCACAATTTCTTATCTTGTTTTGCAAGCCACCATGTGTACTGTTTGATTCGTCATGTTTTCTACCAAACAAAACATCTTGTGTTTATTTAAAATGTAATTTGTATTTTTATTAGGTTGATGTGCTGCATGTTTTAAAATACCTACGAAGCATGTTCATGTTCATGCAGTAGCCCATTTTTATGAGATATATGATGTGATTTAGTTAATGCTGAACTTTGGAGTCTCTAATTCTGATTATTTAGAGCATATGTATTGGCAATACATTAGTTAATAGATAGATTTCTACAAATAAGAAGCCTCATAAAATGAATGAATAATAAAGTTGTAAATTAATAAGACAAAGGGCCACGAGCATTAGAACTTTATATAGCTTCATGCTATTGTAATTGTATCTTCGTAAAATAATGTCAGCCAGACTTTGTGAGGAGTCCTTTTAAATTGAAGTTCTAGTGTTGGCTGTTATTTCCTTACTTGATACCTTCACATCATACTTCTTTGGTCGTGACTTCCATCGAGAGCACCTAAGAATCTCACCAGCAGACATGTCAGAATGGGTCAAGACTTCTGCTCTAACGTCTGTTAGTCACCATCCCTTGCTTTTCTTGTAGACCATGGCAAAAGTTATAACCACTGTACTGAAGTTCCCTGATGATCAGACTCAGAAAATTTTGGAAAGAGAAGATGCTCGACTAATGGTAAGCTTTAAAAATAGTTTACTAATAGAAGATGACTTGTCTTATCCTATATTATAAAAGCCTAATATGCAAATTGACTGAATGACAAAACAGCTGGCAGAATGACTAGTGACTGTGATGTGCACTGACCACCAGGGCAGATGTTCAACACAGGAGCTGCCCCCAGCCTGCAGGCCCCAGGATAGCCAAGACGGGTGCCAGCGGGGGCCCCTGATCTTCCTGCTGGTTGCCCCCCAGATCGGCCTTGGTTTCTGGCCAGGCCTATGGACCCCACCTGTGCATGAATTTTATGCACTGGGCCTCTAGTCTACTTATATTCTATTCTGTCTTATTTACAAAGACTTTGAGTTGGTAAAAGAAATAATTTTTTTTATTTACTATACTATAGTCTGAAAAATGAGGAAGTTTAATTTAGGGAAGATATGTGAATTGGGTGTCTTCAAGGAAAGAACTGTCTTATTTAATAGCAAATATGAGGTTGATGCCCATATATGGTATATTGGATTTCTAAAACTTGAGTTATTTATAGGAAGGATAGAAAAAGCATTTTTTTGCTATAACCATTAAGTATATAATGATGTCTTACAGATTGCAGTTCTTTATTCTATTTTAGTTGACTTTCAAATATACAGGAATTCTGAATGAAAGAATTTAAGCATTTAAAAAAATATGTTTTTATTGATTTCAGAGAGAGGAAAGGAGGGGAAGAAAGAGAGAAAAGCATCAGTGATGAGAGAGAATCATCAATTGGCTGCCTCCTGCACACCCCACACTGGGGATTGAGCCCAAAACTGGGAATCGAACCATGACCTCATGGTTCGTAGGTTGACATTCAACTGCTGAACCACACTGGCTGCGTGAATTTAAGCATATTTGAGCTTGTGACATATACTATAAAAGAAATGTAGATAACAAAATTATTAGAAACCCTTGTGTGAAGTCAGCTGTGATTAAATTGGAACACACACTTCATAAGTTTTGTAAAATTCTCCATGCCTAACTTCCTTTTGCCCTGTTTCATGAGTTCAGTACTGCACTTCTCCTTTCTTCTCTCTAAAGCAAGAAAAGATCTTCTCCTTAGTGATGGATTAACCCAGTGGTTGGCAAACTGCGGCGCGAGCCAGGGTTTGCCGCTCTGTTGACTAATGGGTTTGCCGACCACTGGGATAGGGGCTTAATGACAAGGAACAACAGCCTATAATTATTGGAATCGAGAGTCTAGCTCAGTGGTTGGCAAACTCATTAGTCAACAGAGCCGCAGTTTGCCAACCACTGGGCTAGCCTATATTTGAGTATTCCAGAAAGAAGCACTAAACCAATAAATAACGATCTCCCAAAGCATTCCACCTTATCTAGACAGACTGTGTGTGTCTTAGGAAAGTTCTTGCTTAGCTTGAGCCCAAATCTCCCCTTTCAGTAGTGGTCAGCAGTTTGTTCTGGTTCTAACTCATAAAACTGATGCACAGTGAAAGAGACTGCATGTGTAAAATATTGATTTATAATCTTAAAAGTTGTTTTTACTCTTGATTTTTAAAATAATTACATGTTACCATTGTCAAAACACATTGTAAACAGTTCAGAAGCCTTACACAGAAGAGGAGGCCTTCAGGATCTTCAGCCCCCAGCTGTTTCACATGCCAAGACCACCGTTGTTTATAATGTGGAGACTGTCCCAGATTTTCTAAGCTTTATTCACATATTAATAATTATTCCTTTATCACTTAACTATTTCATAAAAATGAGAGTGGGCAGCAGCTTGCTTATTTCACTTATTCTGTTTTTATATTATTCTGCCTCATTCTTTCTAATGGCTGGTTTTATGATTATATGGATGTCCTACAATTTAATTCACCAGTTTCCTATTCATGGACACTTAGGTGGTGTCCAGTTTTTCAGTACTTATGAACATAGATAGACACAGGGCAGCATCCATATACATATATTTTGCAAGTTTTCCAATAGTATATTAACCTTATTGTAATGTGTGTGTTGCAGATATTTTCTAGTTTGCCTTTTGACTTTGCTACTTTTTACTAACTTCACATTAAATATAAATAAATAAGTAAAGTGGTACTTCTAAGGTTGGTCACATTATCCAAGAATAGACTCAGATTTTATAAACACCTGTTTTTTCCTGATGCTCTTTTAAAGCAAATCCGGAAGCTAGTTAATAATCTTGGATTATGACCATCTTAAAACACAACAGAATTTACTGCAGAAGGTTGCTGCATTAAAACTATGTTTGAAATTGGGTCTCTCTTTTTTTTTTAAAATAGATTTTTATTGATTTCAGAGAGGAATGGAGAGGGAGAGAGAGATAGAAACATCAATGATGAGAGAGAATCATTGATCAGCTGCCTCCTGCAGGCTCCCCCACTAAGGATTGAGCCCACTACCCGGGCATGTGCCCTTTACCGGAATCGAACCTGGGATCCTTCAGTCCACAGGCTGGCACTCCATCCAGGGAGCCATACCAGCAAGAGCTGAAATTGAGTCCCTTTAAATGGAAATTTGGGATGGGTCATCTTTCTTAAAACTATTCCTGATGAACTGTTGAATTACAAGAGAACTACTCAGTGATAAAATATATTTGAAATGATAATTTGACATAGATATACTGTAGTCATATTTTCCCCATACCTTTTGATAGTCAATTGAGATTATGTAAATCAAATTTGAATGTATACTTTAATGAAATTATGAAATATATCTTTTTTATAAAACAAGTAATTATACTCCAATTAATGTAGCATATCAATATGTATGTACCAAAGTGGGAAGTAAATTTTTAATTATGTTGTTTAAATTTTTTAATTAAAGTTACAACTAAAAATCTCAGCTACATAGTGTTATGTTTAGAATTACAGATTCCTAATACTTTGCCTATACTTCCTTGATTTGAGGAGATTTGAGGAAAATTTAAGTAGAATCTGTTTAATCATTTGAAGCTCATATACACATATAACCTATGTTTTTTATTAAGCCTGAAAACTAACCCAATAAGCTTTTTTTCTTCCTGGCTTTGTAGTATACTTCACCTCGCAGTGGTATCTTCTGAGTAAACCATCAGTCTGTGCTTAGTTAGCATGTGGTGAGTGAAGAATAATGTCTTGTGTCTTCTGTGTTGCATGATACTAACCATTTTTCTGCAATTCTTTTGCTTTTTTGCTTAATGAATATATGATTTTGCTATGGGTTAATATTGGTGTATTCATTAATTCTGCTTAATAGATTAGCAATCACCTCCACCAGTAAGATTATATAATTTTAGGGAGTTTTAGTACTTAAAAGTTTCAGAATTGCTCTTTTGGAATTTTGTTAAAGAATCCAAAAAAGTACTTATGCATTCCATATTCACTTTAGTTTTTTAATTCCCAAGAATGTTCTTTGAAGTCAATAAAGATTGTAAGAAAGAAATGAAAAATCATTTTCTAGTGAAGTGATATATAGTTCACAAATCCAGAATTTAACATATTGTGAAGCTTACTTAGAGTCAAGAGTAGTCTGAAATAATGAAAATTAGTGAAGTCGATTTAAAAATAAATGCAGTTTTATTACTTCCTGGGATCAACAAAATAACACATTTGTCCTGTGGAGACCCTTAGGCAGCCTGCTTTAATTGAAGATGGCTATTTCTAATTAGAAACAGTGCATGAAATTTGTACACTGGGGTAGTGGGGTCTCTCAGCATGGCCTGTGCCTTCTCGCAGTCTGAGACCCCTCGCTCCTTTCTGCTTGCTGCTCCTTAGCGCTGCTGTGGAGGTAGGAGAGGCTCCTGTCAGCGCTGCTGTGCTTGCTAGCCATGAGCCCACAGTGGCACTCCCTCCGTGGGAGCTCACTGACTGCTGGGGAGCAGCTCCTGTTTTGAGCATCTGCCCCCTGGTGGTCAGTGAGCATCATAGCGACCGGTCATTCTGGTCTTTCCACTGTAATGGTGGCTTAAGCTTTTATTATATAGATTTCATGTTGTTACAGTGAAGTGAAGGCATCTAAAATATTTCAACGCAGTTAACTGTCCTCACTATTTCAACACCCGTTCAATTACCTCCACAATTAATTCATGCAATTAGCTTGATTTAAAGCCCCTGAAAATTTAGAGAACATTTTTACCTCAAACTTAGCTAGAATCTTCACAAATCACAAATAACCTGACACAATTAATAAACTTAATTACAGTTAAAGACTTCCTATGATTATTAATTTGGCTAGTATTCAGCTAACAGTATCAAGGTTTAAAATTCAATGTACAGCATTTAAAAAAGCTGTTTAGCTATAAAAATTCTTTTTGCCTACATTTGAGGCTCATTTTGATTTTAATATATATCAGTTAACTTGCCTTAGTGATTACCTAGAATTATCTTTGTCATGTAAATCCCATATCAAACTCAGTAAGTCTTAAATTTATATATATATGTATATATGTTGTATATGTATATATATGTATATATACATGTATATATATATATATACACCCACACACAGATAGATAGATAGATAGATAGATAGATAGATAGATAGATTTCAGAGAGGAATGGAGAGGGAGAGAGAGGTAGAAACATCAATGATGAGAGAAAATCCTTGATCAGCTGCCTCCTGCAGGCCCCTCACTGGGGTTTGAGCCCGCAACCCGGGCATGTGCCCCCTTGACTGGAATCGAACCCTGGGCTCTTCAGTCCACAGGCTGACGCTCCATCTACTGAGCCAAACCTGCTAGGGCAAAATTTCCCTTTTTAATAATATAAATATCTCATCATACTTATTACATTATTGCATTTAAGCACTGTCATTAATCACTGGAAATGATTACTGTGTAGCATTTCTATTGATTGATTAATTGATAGACTGTCTCCTCAATTTTTAGTTTGATTTGCAAAATGGTGTAATAAACACTTTTATATCCTCACCTGTATTCACCAATTACTAACATTTGCCAATTTTTTCACTTGCTCTTATTCTCACTCTTTCTCTCCATGTGTATTTCCCCTCTGTGACATTTGGCAGTTGCTTGCAAACATAAACTAAACATTTTAGCAAATATTTTTAAGAACAAAGGCTTTTCTTACACAATAATCACTCTCAGGAAATTTAATATTAACATAATACTGTTATCTAGTATATAGTAATACTTAAAATTTTTCCAGTGTCTGAAAGAATGTCTTCCATAATTTCTTAAATTTTAGGATCCATTCAGAGATAGCATATTGTCATTTATTGTCATGTTTTTCTAGTCTCTCCTTTAAATTAGAGAACTCCTCCCAGCCATTTGTCTTTCATGATATTGGCATTCATTTTTGGGTCATGCATGAATTTTTAAGTGAGATTTTAAAATAATAACTGACATGGGAATTTAAATAGACGGGTTTTTTTTTCTTATCTTGTCTAGATTTCTAGGGCAAACATGATAATTGAGCTAGTTTTATAAAGCTTATGATGCTACTTGAAGTACATTGTAAGCAGTAGATTATATTGTTCATTTACAAATTGAGAAGACTAAAAGTTTCTCTTTGTAGTAGATATATATGAAAGTTTTCTCATTTACTTAGTCTTATTTGGTAATTTATTTTTATGGCTTTTTAAAAAATCTCATATTTGATCTGACTGAGATTTTAAGACAACTTATTAGGAAAGTTTAGCATTACTTCTCATAACATTTTCTATTTTTAAAGTTAAGTTTGTTAATTTCAGGTGAGGAATAGCTTTTACACCAAAATGCTGTTTGTCCTTTGCTGCCACACATGCCACCGCTGAGAACGGCAGTATGTAGGAAAACCACACACTGGGACAAGGGAGGGACTCTCTCTGTAATGCAGTCTGAACTGCTGCATCCCGGAGAGACTGCTGAGTCAGCATGGTGACTCTGGGCTTTCTCTGTGACCTGGTAGCATTCGATATATAGTGAAAGGCTGCACCTTCAGTGTCACTTACAAACACTCTTTGTCATGATTGCTGGCTCTAGGTCAGATCATTGATTTTTAGAAGATTTCTGTAGGACTTAATTCTTAGAAAATTTCTACTTAAATCTCAGGCCATAGAATATAATTTAAGTTTAACTTCAAACAACTAATCTCCCAAAGAGTTGGCTTTTAAAGGTGTGTTTTTCTTTATCCTCATCTCCTTTTCCTTTTCCAGTCATGGCTTCGGTCTTCATCTTGAAGAAACGAGGAGAATCGTGCTGGGCAAGGTTGCAAGGCTGCACGTTGCTGCTCTTTGAAAAGGCTGTTGTTCAGGGCTCTTCCTGTAGCCAAAAGACCAAGAAACATCTGACATTGGCCCACATTTAACCTTTCAAATAGGTTGGATCAGTGGGAAATGATGGTAGTTTTTTTTTTCTCCTGGGAAGAGTTTTGTGTTGTTTAAAAATTTAAAAATAACCTGATTTTTGGGCTCACTAAATGTTCCTTTCTTCCATTCTTTTTGTCTCCTCTTTTAAAAGGACTACTTGCCTTTTCTATTTATTTTTAGAGTGATTTTTAAAAAAGACTTGTGCAATACATTTTGAGGTGAAACTTAGTGGGGTTTTTTTTCTGATAAATTAGAGCATTTAATTTACTATTTTATCCAGATTGATTTGTTGAAATTTACTGAAGACTAGTTCCTTAAGTTATGACATAGGAGAAATCCAAACTGCAGTACCTCATTGTTTACTTAGCTTTTGTACTTATATTTTTCAGAGGAAAAAATACTACTGTAAATTGTAAATAGTCAACACAAACTATTGTATGCAAACCTGTGACTGTTGGCAATGTCATCTCGGGAGAACAGATAAATAAAGTTTATTTACTATATAAAATGTTCTGATTATGCTTTTTTTTTTTTTCTATGTTGAAATCTACTTCAAAATAGTTAAGAACTTATTTTCTGTCTGGGTGAATATAATGAACTATTTGTCAAGATGAGTATTTGGAAAGTTTTTTTATGTTCAAAATTGGCGTGGCCTCGGATGGAATGTTCTAGCTCAGTGGTTCTCAACCTGTGGGTTGTGACCCATTTGGGGGTCGAATGACCCTTGGACAGGGGTCGCCTAAGACCATCAGAAAACACAGATATTTACATTATGATTCATTAACAATAGCAAAATTACAGTTATGAAGTAGCAACGAAAATAATTTTATGGGTGGGGGTCACCACAACATGAGGGATGGTATGAAAGGACTGCAGCATTAGGAAGGTTGAGAACCATTGCTCTAGATGGTATGCGTCTACCAACCTGGAGAAACTTTCTCTTCCTGGACTAGGCCGTACTCTGAGTTTTCTTAAACTTAGTGAGAGACATTTGTGGACACCAAGAGATGGAACTGTTCAGAGGGTTTCACACACTTTATATTCTAGCAAACACAGTGTTCAGTTTCTAGGTATTATCCAACCTCTGCCTCAGGGTGGAATCTCAGTTTCCAGACAGTCTGGACCTTAGCCTTGCTGTGTATGGTATTGTGATAAAGATTTGGGGGCTTGAGTGGATGGATGACCAGGGGTCTTTCCATAACCCACAGCTGACTGCTTGGAGGGCTATTGTTCCAGTAAGGGAAAAGGGTTTTTCCCCTCCCTCCCCCCC